>BPLS01031330.1:0-59331 GCA_019656275.1 Rhododendron kiyosumense
AAATAAAGCTAGACATATATCAAATGAACTACTAGTAAATTAGTAATACAATAAACTGCATCCCTTTTTACACAGACCTAGGCCAGCACATTTAGGTTGTTTTGGAGAGAGAGAGAGAGAGAGAGAGAGAGACCATAGCATTTGCAACTCCTTGTGGAATTTATCAATGTCTTCAGAGGTTGACAATATGGGTTTTTTGACAGCAACCTTCTTTCCATCCAAAATAGCTTCATAAACTACACTTTCTGCTCCTGTAATCGAACAATAAGACATGCCAATTCACATGAATAATCTTAATTCTAAGGTAAGCTAAATGGGAGTACAAACCAAGGCAGATCAGAACATATCAAGGGTCCTTTAGGCTTAAATTTTGGGTTGTCTTTTCATCTTTTTCATTAGATTCGCATCAAAAATTTTAAATTAATCGTTTGTCATGACTAGCGAAATCTAAAAACTAGAAAACTGTGACCAAAAAAAAAGTTTACCAAAGACGAAAGAAGTTCCGAAAATACAATTTTCACTGTCTTTTTGTACATCTTCTCTGAACCCTTTCCAACTTGGGCTAAATTATTCTATCAATAATTTCACTCATTAACATGGATAACTAACTCAAAAGTTGACAGAAAGCTAAAAAAAAATTCACTATACACCAATGATTGGATTTAGTCCGAACCCACCTAAGCCTCTTTCTTGAATTGAGCAACACAAAACACGCATAAAAAATGGAAAAGAATCAAACCTCGAGCAATTAGGTGTGAAAGAAGTTTTTGACGAAAAGCTAAAAAAAACCACTAAACACCAATTGTAGGGTTTAGAACACACATTAAAAAATCATACCTCGAGATAATAAAAAAATTCACTAAACAGCAGAAATACCAATTGTCTTTAACAAAAGTTTAATGTATTCTAAACCCACGTCACATAACAAGCAGCGGGTGCAGTGCAGGAGCGGGAAAGCTTCCTTCAAAAACCTTCCAAACAACTAAAATTAGTGAGTGCGAGAAATTGAGAGCAGGAGCAGACGCCATTTTGAAAGATTGACCATGTTTGTTTTGGGTCAGAGACCCAACCTTTTCTCCCTGCACAAGGTCCTATAAATTTTTTCTCCAATTATTACCCTGATTTTCCTGTCTGTCTCTCACCTCTCACCACTCATTACCCAAAAAACTTTCCTCAAGTCTCAAAACACCACTCATTACCCAAAAAACTTTCCTCAAGTCTCAAAACAAACATGGCCATGCGACTAAGGTCCAAACTCCCAGTAACCACTTTCTTAAATTGAAACTGAGCAACAGATAAAACACATTATTAGGGGGGGGATGAAGGAATCAAACCTCGCGCAATTGGGTGTGAGAGAGAGTAGGAAGAAGGGGGAAGGTGGAGCGGGATTGAGTCGCTCCGGCAGCAACCCCGAATGCACGTGTTTGGCTCCACGATTTCCACCACCATCTCTCTCTCTCTCTCTCTCAACTTTCTTCAACTCCGCCTCACCCTTTTTTCTCCCTAACCCTGCATGTATATTATATGTGCCTGGTTATTTTGGTATATTTGTACGTGGGTGGGTGGAGAAGGAACCTTCGGCCGTGGCAGCGTTGGAGAGAATGAGGACAGAGCGATTTGGCGACTATGGTGATGGTGATGCGTCCTTTCTTTCACTTGTCGTGCTTGATTGCAAAAATCTGTTCATT
Source organism: Rhododendron kiyosumense (assembly GCA_019656275.1). Taxonomy (NCBI): domain Eukaryota; kingdom Viridiplantae; phylum Streptophyta; class Magnoliopsida; order Ericales; family Ericaceae; genus Rhododendron; species Rhododendron kiyosumense. Next base: position 1,689 of record BPLS01031330.1, read on the forward strand.
TCCCAAGTTCACATTGAAGGAAAATTTTCAAACCACCCCTGAACTTTCAGTTCACTTCTGCTAAGTATTTGTACATTTTATTTTATTGTACTTCAATTAAACACCTATAATTAGGGGATTCGGGGGTGCTGTAGTGCACCCTGCGGGCCAATCTGACCGTTCATCTCGGTAGTGGACGGTTCGAATTTTCATCCGAACAATGAACGGCTAGTATTTGTAGGAATTCATATTAAATTCAAGCCGTCCGTACCGAGATGGACGGTTGGATTGGCCGCACTACACGTGTAGTGCGGCAAGTGCACTACAGTCTCTCCCATTCCATAATTAGGAGTGTACGTGGTCTCGATTGAACCATTATAGGAGTTTAGGAACCGAACCATATCCTATGGTTCCAAGAATTGAGAACCATGACTAGACCGTTACACACATGGAACCAAAACATTAGATTGGCCAGGTTTGATTTGATTTGATTCAGTTTCGATTCTAAACCATGTTAGCATTCAAAGATTGCAAAAAAAAAAAAAAAAACCATGAATAACATAGCACTAGTTCTTTAAAATAGCTAACAAAGTAGACCGCAAAATAGTAGTATCAACAACTTTACTACTTTTGTGGGAAACAATGGTTTAGTGGATATGTTTTTGCTGATAGAGTTTTCAAGTATTGGTAGGTAAACTGGTCGGTTCGGTTTCAACCATAGTTCTCAATTATGAAACCAAGGACAAAACCAAAATATTAGGTTCTCAATTATTTTCGACCAACCCATTAAACCACAACAAAATCAATCCAAATAGACCGATTCGATACAATTGGCCCGGTTTATCCATAGCAGTTTTGTACTATTCGTTCGCTCATGCTTGAACCACATCAATACTCAAGATCATTCAATTAATAAAGCGAGCACTTTAATCGCGAAGGAAATCTTGATGTACGAAGGTTGATAATTTACGCACCGACATTCATTTATAATTTCAAACAATCAAACATAGATATGATCTAGAGCGAGGCACATTTCTAAATGTAGTTAATTCAATTCAAAATAAACAAATACAATCAACCAACTTACTCTCTTATTCGACGATGTCCTGCGTTATGAACAGTTTACATCGCATCCGTCGTTGCTCTCTCCAAGAACATTTACCAAATAAACGGTTCAGATCACATCATGGTTAGGTTTAGAAGAAAAAAAAAAGTTAAAAAGGCCACGTGGATATGGAAACTTTTCTCTAGTCATTTGGCCCCACAGAGGAGAGAATTAACGGATGGGATTTCCAACCTCATCCAATAAAACCGGACGGTTCGGAGAAAGCCCAACCCAACTGTCGTCAAGTGTCAACCACCAATCTCTCTCTCTCTCTCTCTCTCTCTAAAATGGCTACTGCCTCCGTGACACCACTGTCCTCCGTCTTCTCGACCACAAAACCCTCCTCATTAATTCCAAAACCTCATCCATCTTCCACCGTCACCTTCAAAACAGATGAACAGGAATACAGTAGGAATCAGCAATCAGTACCCAGTAACTGCAATGCCGTTAACAACAGTAGAAGGGAATTCGTGAGAGGAATGGGACTTGTACCGCTCCTTGTTACGGTTCCTCCGCCGCCGCATTCTGAAGCTCGGGAGGTGGAGGTTGGTGCGTTCCTTCCGCCGTTGCCTTCAGACCCTTCCTTCGTCCTCTTCAAGGCCTCTCCCAAGGACACTCCCGCTCTTCGCGCAGGTAATAAATGTGTGTTTGTCAAAGCGTGTTCCTAATTTATGTGTGTTGATTAAATACATGTGTGTTTCTCATCTCTTCCAGTTTTAGCGAGATTAGTTCGTACTTTGGGACAACTTCTTTATAATTATGGGGTCAGATTGACAAAATGTAGTTAAAATTTAACCAAAATAATGAATTAATGACATGGCCCCATTTGACTAAGAGTAGCTCCGCCTTGAGAAAGAATGTAAGCACGACACAAAGATTTTACGTGATACCCTTATTACGTAATTGGGTACGTTCGCAGATTACACCCGTTTTCGCTATGTATGAAAAGACTACATTCAATGATGTGAGTACAAATTACAGTATATCGGTTGCTGTGTATAGTAATGTATTTACTATCCTAGGTTTTTGCTCACCACTTATCAATTCCAGCTGTAGTCAATGAAGTGGCAAAAGTACAAATCAGACTTCACAATCCCGACATCTACGCACACTCTTAGTTGTACGTATGCTGTCTTCAATTCCATTGCTTTACAATTTATCTCGTGTATCTGCTGTAAATTAGTGCATTGACAAACAAAGCAGGATCTTAATCCGGGTTGGTTTTTTTTTTTTTTTTGAAGACGTCAAAATATATACATAAACAAGTTAAGTAGGTACATCAAAGTCAAGAAGACATTGGAGCTCAGGCGGAATACAACCTGAAAAAACATAGTTCCTATTGAGACTATTTGTAGCCAACCAATGTGCTACTCTATTCCTCTCCCTAGGACACCACACGAAGGACCACTTCCTGGTACTAGCCCAGCCTCTGATATCTTCAACCATAGCTCGAATTTCCCAAGGACCACTGACATTGGGATGATTAAAACAATTAACCAATTCCAAGCAATCTGATTCAAAAATAACTTCAAAGAGGCCCAAATTCAAAGCAGTTGCACAAGTGATTCTTAATGCCCATGCCTCTATTGCAATTGCTGAAGCAGCCATCGTTTTTCCAGTCCTCCAGTGTTGAGCTACTCCACCACAGTCTCTGGCGATCACGCCAAAGGCAGCAAGGCTGCGGGAGGATTTGTACGCTCCGTCACAATTGAACTTCAGAATAGGAGAAGGAGGTGGGGACCAATTCCTATCCAAGATCCGCCGGGGAGGGCTGGCCTTTGGACTCCTAAAAATTGCTAATAAGTAATCACGGATTCGCCGCTGTTGCTGTTTCAATGATCTCCACAGGATTGGGGTACTTTGCAGAGAAAATATAAGCATTCCTAGCCTTCCAAATGGCCCAACACACCTGAAAGATGGCAGCCATGGTTTCCAAAGTTGTTTCCTAGCCTTCCAAAGCTGTTTCAATGATCCGGGTTGGTTAAGGGGTCAAATTTTCTGGGAATTTGCTTGCAATGATACTAGTTTAAAACAGTTGTCTTCAGCCCAAATTACAGTTGTCTATGGTATATGGCCTCAAACTGAAGGGCTTCCACCCTCTAATTTGCTCAAGTTTCAATCTTAAGGGCAAGGGCAGCCCTTCCCATATTACAATTGTCATTGGTTTATGGCCTCAAACTGAAGGGACTGCGCGGGCAGCCCTTCCCATTTTATACTTGTCCATGGTTTTTGGCCTCAAACTAACAAGATGAATCTTAATCATCTGATCTTTATTATTGCCATTTGCCAATGAGATACTAATTGCCATAAGAGGATGTAATCGTCAAGAATTCCACGTTGGTTAAGGATGAGAGTACACCTGCTTTTACACTTCGCTCAATGGCAGTGTCATTTGGCAAGCGCCACACCTCCTCCTTCTTCTGGTTGCAAACTGGGAGCCACATGGCACCTATCCTCATTGGTTACAAATTTTTGAAGTTGAGAGTTCTAAGTTCCCTGTTGCCATCTCTCATCGAAACTGCATTTTTGGAAAAGAAAATCTGCCACGAACACTTGGTCCATTTCAGCTAACACTCTGCTCATTCATCTCCCTTGCCATAGTGTCTTGTGCTTTTCTCTCTTGAGCTTTCTTCGTGATATGTATATCCTTGTATGTGAAGGAAACTTCCAATCTAGTTTCTTGCAGGAAATGTGCAGCCTTACCAGTTCATCCTTCCTCCAACATGGAAACAGACACGTATAGCCAACATACTCTCCGGTAATTACTGTCAACCCAAGTGTGCAGAGCCTTGGGTGGAGGTAAAATTTGAAGACGAAAAGCAAGGAAAAGTTCAGGTTGTGGCTTCGCCATTGATTCGACTGACTAACAAACCAAATGCAACAATCGAAGATATTGGAACCCCTGACAAGGTCATTGCATCCCTTGGCCCTTTTGTCACTGGCAGCACATATGACCCTGATGAATTGATCGAAACTTCAGTGGAGAAGCGTGGTGATCAGACGGTACATATTTAATATTTTCAACTCTTCAATTTTGTCTCATCTTATTACCTTCCTCTTTTGAGAAGGAAAAACCAATTAATCAAAGACAACCTCTGATCACATTGCCAAAAAAGAGAGTATATTTGGCTCTTACCAGATGTAGAGACTGGGGGTACGGGGCATATTCATCCAACTTCAAAGTACCTTTGGTGTAAAATGGATGAGATATATAATTGTGGTTTGCAACAATCAAAGACAAGTTTTTAGATGAATGGAACAAATCCTCGTAAAGTCTTCAAAATTAAAACACAGACACAAGTCACACAACTTTGATGAAGTTAGGAATAATACACGTAACACAATTGTATGTTGGTGCCCATAAAAAGCCATGAGGAAGCACTATAAGACATGACCATCAGGAACAGATGGAATCATAGTATGAATTTTGTAACTTTAGAAATGTCAAGGTCTTTGTTTTCTAAGTGGAACGGTGTAGAGATCAATTCAGGGAAAGGAAGCTAAGCTTGACTAGCTATCACCACTTGCGCGGGCATCTTTAATGAAACAGCTAAGGGATCAATTTCTGTTGACATTGGGTATGTTTTATCTCCGAAGTACTAACGGTTTTGTGATAAATGGAAGATACTAAAACAAACTCCGTGTTAACTTGGGAAAGGGAGAGAAGAAAGGGTTGTGGTTTATCACCAAATCTCGAGATTGGGTGAGAAACAAGATGGACTGACAAAGATACAACCTTTTCTCTTCATTGCTCATCCTTTCTCACCATTTCTCATCTCTTTCAGTTATTCAGATAAATTAAGAATGCTACTCTCTTTCTTTTCTTACCTTTCTCACCATCCGAAAGGACTGTTAGTTTTAGGTCCATGTATAATATGTTCTTTAATCAACCATGGTTTGAAGAAAGAGACGCAAAACTTATTCGGTTAAATAGCGTATGGTTGTAACTTCTCTCATTGATTTCTGGTGTGTGCAGTATTACAAGTATGCCCTTGAGACCCCATACGCGCTGACGGGATCCCACAATCTTGCGAAAGCAACAGCGAAAGGAAACACCGTAGTCCTGTTTGTTGCTAGCGCAAATGACAAACAGTGGCAGTCATCCCAGAAAACACTGAAGGCTATTCTTGATTCCTTCCAAGTGTAATTCCTTTCCATTTTCTGCAAACTAAGTTCGTTCAATGTTAAAACACTAGATATTCTTTCTATTGGCTTATATCACTGAGCAAGATTATAGTGTTTGGAATCATAATTTTAAGAGTTGCGATCGACTTCTTGGACCTGCTGTCCACAGTTTGTAATTCTTAGAAGCTGATAACTAAAGAAAAAGAGAGAGTAGTTCTTTCTTGTTGTCAAACTGCTACTTTGCATCGAATGGCTGAAGCTATTAGCATACTCTGAGTCACATAATTCGCGTGCGGATACGCGAGCGTGAAAGCGTCTCTAAAACACATCCTAAATTACAATAATCCGTGGGAGCGATGATTCGAGAGTGGGAGCGCATGGCATTTTGAAAGATTATGTGACTAAGCGCATACTTTAATTTTTGTAGTGAATGTCTCTGGTCTTTCTCTTCAGATTCATTTTTTGGGCTATTTTCCATTACCATGAGGTCATTACCGTGTTTTTTTTTGCGTAGAAGGCAAGAAATTTAATACGCACTAATAATCTAAAGGATTGGACTGGGATGGCTTTTTCTGTGAAAAAAAGAAGACTGGATGGCTAGGGTTTAAAACCACCACCTAATGCATGAAAGTACACGGTGTCTATCATTAAGTTACCATTTCACTTGGATAGTCTTTTAAAGTTTTTCACCAATTTTTTTAATTGAAATAGTTAAATTAGTGTAATACGAGTATTAAACCGTAATATAGAAAATTACTTTACGGGTGCTTACAAAGAAAAGTGAATTAGTACTATAGTATTTCGTAATTAATTGTTGTACCTTACACTAGCTAGAACTTTGGTATTTTTCCCGATATAATCTATCATTTTAGAGCTAGAAGCCTAGAAATCTAGTCTTGGGTGCAAATCAAGTAAAAGCAAACAATTTGGTGGTCAACGAGAACTTACATAGGAGAAATGATTTTCGCATTCTCCTTTTATTCATTGCACCTTTTTTGTTTTTGGCTTTTATTAATGAGAAATTAAAAAGTGGATGCAGAAGAAAGGACAAGTTAGTAATTTTACATGCATAGTGACAAAAAAAGAAAGTGCAGAAGTTAAGAAAAGTGTGAAAATCATTTTCCAACCTACAAATAGAAAACAACTTTTGCATTAATATTTCATCACTCTGGTCAAATGAAAATAATAAAACCTACGAACAAGGGCGGACCTACCATGGGCAAAAAGTTGTTTCGTACAACAGAGGGGATATGTGGTGTAAAACTTATAGACTCAATTTTCTTAAAGGTATCACCCAAGAAACTCTTCTTTTCGAAAATTAAGATAAATCCACGTTATATTAGGCCATTCGAAACCACAGAAAGAATTGGACCGGTGTCATATGGACTTGCCTTAACACTAGAGTTGGTTGATTATGCATTTGCTTGCAGTGCTTTCCAATATGAGAGCATAAAGTAGAAGAGACTTTCGGAATCTTCAATTGCTTATAACATTAACCAAGTGAGATTTTGCAGGGTAGATTGCGAGACGGACAGGAAGTTGCGGTGAAGAGACTTTCGGAATCTTCTGAACAAGGAAGGGCAAGAGGAGTTCATAAATGAGCTAACACTCATTGCAAAACTTCAACATGTCAATCTAGTAAGACTTGTGGGGTTTTGTACTGAAAGGGGGGAAGAAAAGCTGCTGATCTACGAGTGTACTTATGCCTAAGAAAAGTTTGGATTTCCACCTATATGGTACGCCATCTCTTACACTCCCCTTCTATACCAGTAATTATTTGGCGCCTAACAAAACAATTCTAGGCCCATACCCTCTCTCGGCATTGCTGCAGTACTAAGATTTTTGTACGAAATGAAAGAACAATATTACTTATCCACAGTAATCCAGAAGGGCATGTATCTAAATTTCGATGTGTTTGTGCCTAAAAGGCTAAAAGAGTTTCACTAACAGGTTCCTATGTCGTGCCACATACCTTCAAGCTTGAATGAAATCATGATCAGTTGAAGTCTAACCTGCTCCTCCAGCTCCTACTTGAATTATTGAGTGGTGAATTCTTAATTTGTATGATGTAGATTCGGTTAGACGGGCACTGTTGGATTGGGAGAAACGGGTTCATATCATCGAAGGCGTGACTCAAGGGCTTCTATATATAGAAAGCTGCTACACACACAGACATCTGTGCACAGATTGTGCATAGATTTTGTTGTGGGGACCACCACGGGTCCCACACAAATCATCCGAACCGTTCATTAAATGTAAAACATTTTTTAAAGGGTCCCCGTAAAAAATAAGCTCAATCCAATACCTATAGGTGCTTCATCCAACCATCTAACTTTTCATTCAGATTTTCGGATAATGAAAAGTTATATGATTGGATCGAGCACCTATAGGTATCGGATTGAGTTTATTTTTTACGGGGACCTTTGAAAAAATGTTTTACATTTAATGAACGGCTCGGATGATTTGTGTGGGACCCGTGATAGGCCTTACAACGAAATCTGTGCACAATCTGTGCACAGATTGTATGTGTGTGTAGACTTTTTGCTATATATATCTTCAAGAATATTCAAGATTCACCATAATTCATAGAGATTTGAAGGCTAGCAACATCTTACTCGACAATGACATGAGACCTAAAATTGCAGATTTCGGTATAGCTAGAATTTTTCAGAAAAATGAACATGAAGCAAACACCGGCCGGATTGTTGGAACATAGTAAGTGAATCTATTCTCAAATCTCTTAGACATGTATTGTTGTAAACAAAAATGGCAATGTTGACACCTGAATTGCAACGGTTACGTTCCTCCAGAGTATGTAAAACGAGGCATATACTCCACCAAATATGATGTTTATAGCTTTGCAATTCTACTCTTGCAAATCATAAGTGGAAAGAAGAATACATTTCTATATGGTTGGGACAACCTTCACCTCCTAGAATACGTAAGTCATCGCTTAAACAATGACTCCTATCACAGCTGCGGTTCAAACTTTCACATGTCAACACCAAAGGTTATATGACAAATATTTTTGGGCAGGCATATGAATTGTGGAAGGATGGCAAAAGAATGGAGTTCATGGATCCACTAATGGATGATACAAATTTGGGGTGTAAACTCCTGCGATGCATGCAAGTCGCGCTTTTGTGCGTCCAAGAAAAATGGGAAGATAGACCAACCATGTTGGAAGTGTACTCGATGCTCAAAAATGAAATTGAAGATGTGTCAGCACCTAAAAGGCCTGCCTCTTCAACTAAAAACTGATATGGATGAAGAAAATCATCACAAGTCATGGGAAGAAATTTGTTCAGCAAATTTTGCAACTATGTCCCAAGTCATGCCTAGATGGCATCTATCTTTAGCTATATCATTATGCAGAATATTCTTCGTTCTGGTGATTACACATATGTTTTGTTTTTCTTGTTTCCATGTAGTGTTATCCAGCAAAAGAGCAATTTTATGGTTCAAAAATTGGGAACCAAAAAAAAAAACAAACAAACCAAATAACTGTCATAAAGTATACCTGCTAACCGACCTAAGTGAATCTGGACCACACAATTTACTTAAGATTACAATTCTCTCTAGTCCCCCAAGGGACTCGACGGACCTATTGGGCCCTTTGTGCGCCCTTTTCATCGTTTGAAATGTTTTCAAGAGAATCAGAACACATTTGTATTGAGAAAGAAAGATAGCAGGACTGAATCAGAATCCATTTTTCTTAGCATAGGTGTGTTTCGAATACATATCAAATGACATCCGATCAACAAGCTCTAAAACGTAAACAATTTCAGTCATACAAGTAGGCCTGGCAAGAACCCACCAAGAGCCCTACAGGTTACAGAACGTCTAGGATTTTGATCCATTTACTTCATGGATCATTTTTTCATGCCAGTTTTTGGTACCTTACCTAGACTTCTAGCCAGCAAGTTGTTTGATATTTGTCAGGTCGTTAACTTCATGACCTCAAAATTAGCCAAGGTCGTTAACTTCATGACCTCAAAATTAGCCAAGATGCGCACAAGCTGACCCGGTATCTGGTTATTAAAAAGATAACACTGATATTAGGTATGGCAGACATCGCAACCACAGTGACACTGCCACAGAGTAACATAAAAATACTACTGTCAATTCTCAACGAAAGTAAAGTATAACTACCACAAATTCAGAACAAGACAAAGTTAATCGACTCGACAAAGCTAACGTAAGTAGAAAAACAAATTCTTCATAAAACCCAGACTTACATTGTAGCAAATTAGGCAAGCATACTAATAAGCAAAATCAAGATAAAAGAGTGTTCGTTGAAATGAAAAAAGGTGTTGGTCTAGGACTCTAGGGATAACTGAAGGTAGTTTCTCATAGACATTTATTCGAACATATTATGTGCAAGTGCAACCAAACAATTATAATACAAGAAAATGGAGTGATAATTTTCTGTATTAACCTTAGAAACTGAAGATGGGATTGGGAGCCAAATGTTGATCAGATTGACTTCGCCCATTGTCGTCGATTCAATGTCTACAATATGTTGGGTTATTTATCTGCGTATCTGAAACCATTTTACATTTCTCTTGGCCACGCATAATTACACTTGGCTGCTTTTAATTACCATGGGCCGCTTGAAATTGCATTTGGCCGCGGAATATTGAAAGCGTGATCACTACGAACGATTCTTTTGTGTTTTACATTCCGCTTGGCCACGTGGAATTACAATTGGCCGCTTTAAATTGTATCTGGCCACGAAATATTGAAAGCGTGATCACTGTAAACGATTCTTTGGTGTTTTATGTCTCTTGGCCGCTCAGAATTACACTTGACCGCTTGAAATTGCATCTGGCCGCACAATATTGAAAGCGTGATCATTGTAAACGATTTTTTGGTGTTTTATATGCCTCTTGGCCTCATGGAATTACACTTGGCTGCTTTTAATTTCCCTTGGCTGTTTGAAATTGCATCTGGCCGCGAAATATTAAAAGCGTGATCACTGTAAACGATTCTTTGGTATTTTATATGCCTCTTGGCCACGTGAAATTACATTTGGCCACTTTTAATTATGCTTGGCCGCTTAAATTTACATTTGGCTGCGAAATATTTTGGGAATTTTGGATTTGGAATTATCTCTATGCAAACCGTCCCCAATAAATTTTTAAACAATTACTACCTCGGACCTAAAATGTTTGTCCGGCCATAAAACGAAAACTAAAAAATAGTGTATTTCTTTTAAGAAAAAATTCAAATGTATTTCATAAATTAAAAGAACTTGTCAATATCTAGTAAATTGTTGAAAAAAATTTGAATTTTTTCTAAAAAAATTGTATTATTTTTACGTTCTCGTTTTGCTGACAAAAAATATTTTGTAAGTACCGAAAGGCTTCAACAAATGTATTATATTGCTTTTTGATAAATAAAGAAATAAATAAAACGGCAGCAATATTTTACCATTTATCGTAAAATCTTGTCATCAGTGAAAGCAAGTTTGAGAGCAATGCTATCAACATAATTTTAAAATACAACTCCAGACACAACTGCGTCTGTAGCCATTCGATGCGTATTGATCTTCATGCATCTAACGACTCAGATGCATTTGTGTCCGGAATTAAATTTTAAAGTTGTGATTCTAGACTTTTGGTTTTGCATAATCACTTACACAAATTTTGATGTCCAACAATCTCTTGGGTCGAATTGCAACATGGAACCTGGCTTTGATACCAATGATACAAACTCATGGGTAGAACTCATCATTGAAAACCAGCTTACAAGAAGAGGGTGCCTAAGAGCTTATATACATAAGATTAAGTCCATGCTTAGGTGATGTGAGACTTTACGATCATAAAAGAAGAATTTCTTTTGGCAATCTTCAAAGAATTACTCAAGTTTTATTTTCGTCTTTAAAGTTTCAATCGGATCGATTTAATCATTATGATTGTAATTATTTAATAATTAGTCAAAATGATCAGTTCTATAACAAATAAATGCTTGTTATGGTGTCGTTAAAATCACATGGCTTAAAAGGTTAACCTCGAGTTATATTACTTACAACCCCCACGTGTTTTCGACGTGGGATTCTTACCAAAGTGGGTTCTCACATAAATCACACTGACCCAATTGAAATCCGTCAAGGAAAGAAATACTAGAACAAACAATTCCCTTTCAGGGAAGTAAATAACGGACTTGATTAACCCACCCCCACCCCCCAAAGAAAAGAAATTAAAATGAAGGTTAAAAAAAATACTATTCATTAATAAAGGGGTGTGAATTTTTTTAAAATTACCCGAGGATAAAATTTAGTGTCGTTTAAACTCATAAATTTTGCATAAAATTTTAAAAAAATATTTACTGGAGGTACATCGATCACGGAAGAGTAAACAAAGAAAAGTGAGTTAGTACTATAGTATTTCGTAATTACTCCTAATTGTTGTATCTTGCACTAGCTAGAACTCTGGTATTTTTTCTGATAATCTATCATTTTAGAGCTAGAAGCCTAGAAATCTAGTCTTGGGTGCAAATCAAGCAAAAGCAGACAATTTGGTGGTCAACGAGAATTTAGGTAGGAGAAATGATTTTCGCATTCTCCTTTTATTCATTGCACCTCTTTTTTTTTTGTTTTTATTCACAAGAAATTAAAAAGTGGACATCGAAGAAAGGACAAGTTAATAATTTTACATGCATAATGAAAAAAAAGAAAGCGTAGAAGATGAGAAAATCATTTCCTTTGCAGAAAACAACTTTTACATTGATATTTCATCACTCCCATCAAACGGAAATAAAAAACTTTTGAACAAGGGTAGACCTACCATGGGTCCGGCTCAGAAATTATTTCTTCACCATCCCGCCTTCGATTCTCGAGCCCCGTCTCTGCCCGAATCTAGGGCTACAAACAAGGCGAATCGACGGCTACAAACAAGGCGAGCTGAGCCAAACTTCGTTAAATTCAAGCTTGGTTCATTTATTAAATAAGTTAAAAACTCGAGCTCAAGCTTGGCTCGACTATAAACGAGTTGAGCCTAATTCATTTATTCTTAACAAGCTTCTATAAACTAACCGAGCCTATTTTTTCAAGTCAAGCTTTAGGCCCCGTTTGATAACGGTGATAGATTGGTGGGATTCGTAAGGAGATGAAATTAGGATTGAGATTGATAATGAGATGGGATTGGTAATGAGAAGGGATTAATAATAAGTATATTTGTTTGAGATGGGATTGAATGATGAGATTATTAATATCATGTTTGTTTGTAATGAGATTAGATGATGGGATTGAATTGATAGAAGGAATTGGTACTGAGAATGTGTTGGGGGTTGGGTTGGGATTGGTAATACCAACTCTCCCAGGGTATTCATAATACCCCTTAAATCCACCTTACTAGTCCCAAGGGACTAATAGTCCTAACTTATTTTGGGTTCCCAAACAAAGAATTGATAGTCCCTTAGAATTGGTAGTCCAATCCCAAGGTCTAATAAGTTTACAAACGGGGCCTTAGAGTATTATATCCGGCTCGTTTATAAAATGACTCCAAAACTTGAGTTCGAGCTCAACTTGAATACTAAACAAGTCTAAGCCTCAAGTCGAGCTGAATCTCTCGATCTCTAACGACCCGAGCCGAGCCGAGCCAAGCCTCGTGCTGCTCGGGGGCAGCTCATTCGTCTGCAGCCCAACCCGCGTCGGCTCCGTTCAGGAAAGATTTCCAGCCAACATTCCTTTTTTTTTTTTTTTTGAACAGAACATTCATTTTTTTTTTTGATTTCCAAAAAACATTCGCTGTGCATCAGTCTCCCTTCGGTTGGGTTCGTTGCGGACTTTTCCCCGGGGAGCTGGGATAATAAATGGAGACAGTGAGGAAATTCTCCATCTGAATGCAGAAGAAGAGGGAAGTTTCTTCTTCTTCTTCTTAAACCTCTTCCCCCAAGGAGGAGGCGGCGACGGAAACTGATATACATATAAACATGTATATATAAACAAAGACCCAACGCCATGGATTCAGCTCCACCAACCATAAACGATGGGTTGGTCGCCGTCGATCCTTTTTTGGTTGAGGCTCTTCAAAACCCTTGTCATCGTCTCACCAGTGAGTCCTCCTTTTTTGCTGTTTGCCCTAATTTCTCCTATCATAGCTCCTTTGTTTTTTGTTGTTTCTTTGGCATTTATCTGAAATTTCGGTCATCTGTTACTTCCTAGACTTTTGAATTTGGGTTTTTTGTTTTCTATATTTTATTCGATGTGGGACGAGTAATACAGGTAGTTTGGACTGGTTGTATAGGTTGGTATGGATTAGGGTTAGGGTTTTGGAGGGCAATGAAGTTGGGGTTGACATTCTCAGAGCAAGTCAACCCATGTGCCAAATCCTGTGATCGAAAAATGGGATGAGTTTAATTCAACAATATGGATTTGAGATTGTGCTAAAATGGCACCGAACCGGTGCAGCGATATTGCTATCTTTGTTGGCTTTTTGACACTGTAACAAACTGGAAAAAAATGACTTTGGCAATGTCATTTTGGCACCAACAGGTGGACTTGCTCTAGGACCAATAAATAGTTCAGGTCCAAACGGATATGTAAGCAACATTTGCAGTTTTTGAACTTTTAGATGGGTATTCTTTTTCAAATATCAAGCCGTTGTGGTTGTATGTCTTCAGCTGAATTGTAGAGCTTTTGGTATCTGGAACTTAGGAATTGGGATACCTAGTAGGTTATATGGTAGTTAGTTAAAAAATATTTATGTGCTCATGGATATTTAATGTGTAGTTATTTATCTTATCTATGTGTTCGTTTATGTTAGTTCTGCGAATGGAACTTGATGTTCAGAAGTTTCTGAAGAATTCCGACCACCAGCAGTTCGAGTTCCAACATTTCCCCACCTCATACCTTCGTCTTGCGGCACACCGTGTTGCTCAACATTATGGTCTGCAGACTATGGTTCAGGATAATGTCTTAGATGGTCTGGGTACTAGAATTGTGGTTAAGAAATTGGCAGATAGCAGATACCCTGCAACCTGTTTATCTGAAATACCTGGTAAACAGTTGGAAAATGATAAACATGAACCTATTAAAATTGTCATGAGGCCAAGGCCTAGTAAAATTTTCTCAGAGCAAGCCAGTGGAGAAGGAATCAAAGGAGATTCTGCAAGGACTGTGGAGGAGAGGAAGGAAGAGTATGACAGGGCAAGAGCTCGAATCTTCGGTGGGTCTAGTTTACCTTTGTCAGAAGGTTTCTTGCTTCAGGTTCCATTAGGTACGAAGAATACGTGTTTTAGTGGAGATAAGAATGGAGGCTGCAAGAATTCCATGATCAATACAGAGAAAACCCCCAGCGTCAGGGACAGTGGTACTTCTTCCCAGGTTGCTGTTTTTAGAGACAAGGAGAAGGATCGTACTGACCCAGATTATGACCGAAGTTATACAAGGTATGTGTTCCTTTATTTAGTTTGAATGCACAAATTATTGGGTTGGTAACTTGCTTGGCATCCCATTTGCTGGACATCCTTAATCGACTTTCTATTATAACTCTTAAGTGTAAAAAGTGATGTATTTGTCCCAGAGAAAGGATATTGGTGGTCGAGGTTAGGGAAAGCATTCACAATAGAAATGTCAATTCTTTGTTTTTGAAACTAGCATAGCATCTCAAATATACAAGAGTAATTTTGTTCACTATCTGTTTCAGATATGGGGTTGGGCTTTGGATCCCTTTCAGAGCAGGTCTATCCTATTTATTAGCTTGCTTGAGTAACAAAATTTTATGGTTTTTTTGGATGCTATGTTTCTGATTTATTTGGTTTAAAACTTAAACATCTTCTACCAAGTTACTTGTCCTAGTGACGTCATAGGTAGTCACTTGTTTTTGGCAATATTTGGAAATGACAAGTAATGTTATAGTCATTTTCTGTGCATTACACGTAACCTACGGATATTATTTAGTAAAATGTTTCTTTTCTAAAGTTTTTCCAAATTGGAAATTGGGAAATGAATGGGTTTTGCATTTGGTTGATGAATTTCACTCAGGCTAGGTGAGAATTTGTAATTCCATATTTCCCTGTTAGGGATTGAGCTTTCATATAATGTTGCATCTGTCCATTGGCACCTGTAGTGAATTCCTAACTAGGAATAAGTGTAAGGAAAAGTGGTCCCATCAGCCTAGCTTATTCGTTGTTTAATTGATGCAGGTATGCGAAGACTATGAATTATGAAAGCTTTAAGTTGGCACCGTTCGATATGCAGAATTTTCAAGCTCCTGTGCAGTACTGCAACGGTTTTCCTCAGTTAGGTCAGATGCAAAGAACCCAAGCTTCCATAAGCTATAAGACACCTGTCATGAGGCCTTTCTCTGTGGCTGGATTAAATCAGACATCTGGGGATGCCGTCTATTTGCAGTGGCCTACTTCTGCTATGATGTATGCTCAGTCTTATGATCAGTCCATGCATGCTATTTTTCAGGTAAAATATGCTGTTCATAGACTCCCAATTTATTGCACCTTCTTCCTTGTCCAAGACTATCAAGTATGTTGTGCATGTTGAGCACCCGATCATGCATGCTAATCATGGGATTTAACAAAATCAGTTCTTCAAATGTGTGCTTCTGTTGAAATTGGTATTTTATGGCACAGAGAGTACATGCTAGATGGCCTAACCCCCATTATAGCTAGGAGCTGGTATGTCTAAACTCTAGAATCTGAACATGTTTTGAGTCCATTCTGTGGCCTTGATGTTTCTAGTTCAGCGCAGGTAAAAAGCTACATCTTGCTCATGCGAATGCATTATGGTTTAAATATTGTCCATAAGCTAATTACATTTAAAAAAATGTGCTCGAATGCGTCATTAATCAATGGAATTTAGCTGATGGTAGGGGTTTTTAGCTGTCTCACCATTCTAATTGTGGAAATTAGAGGCAGAAATGAGTTGGTTGAGGGGAAGATGGTAGGAAAAGATGGTGTGGGGGAGAGAAGATATACCCGCAGAATAAGAAATGGTTGAAGGAGAGCCCCTCTACATGCGTATGGAACCCTTTTATGGGGTAACTAAGGGAACCAGCTCAACTGAGCACGACTCCCCTTTGCCTGGGTTGAAGGTAGTTCAACTCCTTTGGTTTGACAATTCGAAGGTTTCTCATCAGAAGCCTCAGGGGCAATAGTCGGTAGCAATGTTTTCAAATCGGGATATGTATTGTATATCGTTTTTTCACTTGTATAGTTCGTATCCAGATACGTATCGTGTATCTTGAGATACGTTTATTGAATGAGTAGGAATTTCTATTGTGTAGTTGGATAATATTTTTGGGAGAGGGAAAATACTAAAGACGTGTGGGGAAGGAGAGTATTTGTATTGCACTTAAACTCAAACTTTTTTTTGACTTGGTACAAAATGGTTAGAACTCATCGCTATTTGTATTACTCCATGGAAGACTCTAGTATAAAGATATTTTCATACAAGATAAACTTTGAGGTAATTCTAGAATTACACATAAGACTAATTCTCACAAAAAAACTCTAATATTTCACAAGGATATTCTAGAGCTAGATATTTTAGAGTTTCTAAAAACTAGATATTTATATCTTTTTCGATAATATCTATCATATTTGGGTTTTATCAATTGGAGCTTTGTCAAAATACTAAATTTAGTTTATGTTTCAACAACGTTAATCATAATTAAAATATAATCAAGAATTAGATACACCTAATAACACCAACAAACTTTGCTTACATTTAAAAAAACTTTAAGATGAAAAAGTTCAAGTCTCTCAACTGGGACCTATTACATTAAGGCTTTATGTTCCTTTTGTTAGGAAAAGAAAAGTAAGACAAAATACAATTGAAGTATGGTTCTTTCTTTTATACAAGACTTACATTGAGGTTAAATTTCTATCAAAGGGTTTGAAAGATGCCATAATTAGATCAAACGGCTTAGATTAATGCATTTGGGGTTCCGCTTCTTGAAATAGGATTTGACTTTTTTCGAATAAGTAATCGTAGGATACGTACAAAATTATGATACGCGTATAAATCGAATGTGGTCGTATCATAGGATTTTTATACAAAAAGGATACATGATGGGATACGTATCGTTCCCCGAAGGAGACGATACAAATCGTATGATATGTATTGTGTATTGTAGGTTTTTAACAACTATGGTCGGTAGGTACAATAAGTCCACAAGCCCCGGGGGCTATAGCAAGAGAGTTGCAGAGGAGCTTCGGCACAGCTATGTCATTGCTTCCAAGGTGCCACATCTTGGCCTCTCTCTGGTCAAAACGGGCACCTTTGCATGCATGTGGTATAGTGACACATCAGTTTTTTAAAAATAACTTTTTATCTCTGCAAACATATGTTGTAACCACTAAATATTTTGGTGAGGACTTATATCAAATGCATTATCGGCCGATGAAGTATGTGTATATGCATACACATTTTTTACATAAAACTTTTGGGCCAGTACTTTTGCCGTTATTAGTATTTTATCCTGGAAAAGCTTTTAAAGGTTATAAAAATCACCCTGCCACGTAGCCATGTGTGTCCCTGGCGTATCCCATCGTAAAACAATTAAAATTTAATGGACATGCCACATGGCATGTCCCACCATATGTGTCCCCTCGTGTCTCCACTCTCCAGCATATTGCATGTCTCTAAAGTCTCCGACGGTGACAGGGATTTGACGAGTGTTGGTGCTTCATAGCCTAGAGGTAAGCCGCCTCAATTTGAGACATGTGGCTGTGAGGAGGGGAGGCTGAGTGGATCCTCGCGGACGGTGATTTGGCAGGCATGCACTTGTAGCCCCTTTGGCCTAGCTCGAGGTAGGGAGGCACGTAGAGATAGTGTGACTAGTTCAACTGTGGTGGGCTGACATATGGTCTAATCCTGTAGGGCAGGCATACAAGGAGGTAATCTGGGCTTGCCTCATGGCTGTGTGTACAGTTGCACGTGCATTGGTGACATTCCCATCTCTTTATCTGTAGTTGTGATTTTTAGAAATAATATACGAGTTACACATTGGCGGCTGCAAGATTCTAACCTTGGGGTCGCAAATGTATATGGGGGTTGGGATACCATAATTTCGTAACAATTTAAGCGGCAAACTTAAAACTGTGAAACAATTTTCAAGGAACACTGGTCTAATAGTAGCATTTTGGTGAGGCGGTTGTCCCTGCCAGCCCCAACCCTCCCAGTTCATCCCTCATAAGCTGTCTCCATTGTCCATAATGCCAACAGCATTATGTTTATGTTATGGGGATCTGATATTCTGCACTATCTACATATGAGAAATGGTCAGATTTTGGATGTTGTGCAGTTGGAGATGGTCATGGATAAGATTACTCATGGAAGTTTGAACCTAGTGTGTTTACCTTATGGCTTAACCAAGGTTTCCGAGGGAATTTACCCCAAGGCTTAGCCAAGGTTTCCTGACGGAATGCATCCTTGAAAGATTGGCAGCTGGAAACGCTGTTTAACATGCTGCTGGTAGCATACTGATCTGGTTATTTTTTTGATAGGGTACTTTATTATGCATCCTTCATTGCACTGCTTTCTTCAATTTGGTAGTCAGCAGCAATTTCACCTCTTATTAAATCTTTTCCGGCCACTGGAGCCTAGACCACTTTGGGCATTCTGATCTCCTTGTGTATCATCTTTTGCGAAAAAGTGGTTTCCCTCAGAACTAACTTCACTTTATTTGACTGGTTGTGCAGGCACCCTACTGGCAGCAGACTTTAAGTTTTGATTACTCCCAAAACCATTAACGGGCAATTAGCAGAGAAAATTCATGTGTAAACTGATTCCAGTTCTCCTCACTTACAATTGGTGTTATGAATATTGTTGTTCAAGGACTTATCTTAAACTCTGCTGTTCCAAATTCATTTCTTTGATATCTTTTCTTGGTTATGGTAATGTTAAGTTGTGACGACTTATTATTATTTTTGGTCGCTAGATTCATATACGTCTGCTTTTTTGGTTAAGCGAAAAGGTTGGAGGAGGGGAAAACTTGGTGCAACACCCTTTTTTCGCCATCTGGGCACGTCCAAAAGGGCTCTACACTCACTGTGAATCCCAGTAGGGACCAAGAAACCATAGCAACTAATGCCCGGCCCAAGCCAAGCATCCTGTAGGCAGGAAATGAAATATGGCGGAACCAGACAAATAGTCCGAACTGAATCTGTTGCTACATCTCAAGGGTCTAACAGTACTAGTACAACAAATAAAGCAAAAGTATGTTGACAAGCCTGAAACCACGATAACAAAAATAAACTAAAATTCTGAACTAAAATCTGGGCCAAGTAATACTTAAAATAGGAGCTATTGTAAAGATGGACTCGTGATCAAATTGCGTCGTAACTATCAAAAAAAAAAAAAAAAAATCAAATTGCGTCGTCATCAAGCAAGCACAAGCAGATGCATTTTATATATTCTTGATAAGTACCTATATTATTTTATTTGCAATTCCTATCTAACCCATTCAATATCTCCTAGTATTTTATTTGTATCCTATCTTTCATGGACATTTGTTCCAATGAATCCAATACCGAAAATAGGACTTTGCCAGCAAATCGTGGCTCGGCCCAGCTCGTTGGTGAACGAGTCAAGTTTGAGCTCATGTTTTAAGTAAATGAGCCGATCTTGAATTAGTTGTAACTTAGCTCGTTTTATAAAAGCTCGACTTGTTTGTAAAGACTCATTTAGCCAACGAACCGATCTCAAACACCTCGATACTAAAGGAGCCGAGCTCGACCGAGCTCGATTATTTGGGCTCGACTCGAGCTAGTTTTGAACGAGCTGAGCTCAAGCACTTTAAAACTTGGCTCGGTTCAACTCAGCTCATTTGCTGCTCTGCCCAGACATTGCCTCCTACCTAACACAAGTTTGGTACTATTTGGTACTCCTATGTAATGGGAGAAATTCAAGCACATGGGGTGGGATAGAAAATGTGCAAATTACACAGAAGAGGACTGAGATAATGCCCTGGAAAACATGACTTCCAGCTGGATGTATATAATTTATTGCGGCTAATGATATTTCTGATCTACCCAACTTTGGATAATGGACCGGATAAAACAAAAACTACTGATAATGGAGGGGATTTGGTATTTAAATTCCAACTAATATTAGCTTATGAAATTGTGGATTAATAACCCACATGCATGTATCTTAGTAGCTCTTAGTCTAGTTCGAACCCAGAACATCTCAAAACCTCTTTTTTTTTTTTTTTTTTTAATTCGACAGTCAGGAGTGTCTGAATCAAAACTGCGTCGGTAAAAGATATTGGAGCTAGAAGCCCGATAAAGTTTTAACTCGGGGGTATGGGGAATATTGATAGACGAATTCAGTTAAAATCCAAGAATTTCAAAAGCAAGTTGTAATTTGTTATAAATTGCCATATGTGCGAATGCCCCCACCGACTCCGTCCCGATCTTTTTAAGAGCATCTCTAATCCTAAGAGTGTCGGATTTTTCATAGATAACAAGAACTTTGATATTTTGTTGTTCTATTTGATACTTTAATCATTTCAATAGATAGGGAAAGATTACAATATACACCCCTTATTTGGGTGTTTATCATATGCACTCCACAAAATGTTATGATTCATAGAGAAATATTACGAATTATATTGCTAAAAAGTTACGATTTTAGTATAAAAGTTACGAATTCTAAATGTTATAAATTGTATTGCTAAAAAGTTACGAAATGCACTAAAACGTTATGAATCATAATAAAAATGTTACGAATTGTATTGCTGAAAAGTTATGAGTTGAAGAACAAAAGTTACGAAACACACTAAAATGTTACTAATGAACCAAACAATAAATGCATATGGTACATATTTTTAAGGGGTGTGTATTGTAGATTTTTTCCGGTAGATAATATAAAAAAAAGTACATCGCATTTAGGATTATAGTTGTCTGTCACCACCCATGTTTACAGACAAGAAATGATGCATACATGCAAGGTGTATTGTTTGTCTTTTTCCCCCCTGCTTTTTTGTACTCTTTTAAGTACCACTACAAAAAACACGTTCAAATGTAGTAATGTACACCCTTTTTTCCTAACAAACCTCTACCACTCGATTTTGGGGACCCGGGGATATTGCTGAGCGGGTGCAAAGCGACCAATTCGGCAGTTCATCTTGGCACAGATGACTCGGATCGAATTTGAGCGCATATAAATCATAAGCAAATCTAAACCTCCTCGATTAAGATCCAAGCAGTAGATTGCCGAGATTATATCCAGCCGCTCTGCATCGCTCTACATTTTGGGTCCAATTACAGATACATTTTGTCATATAGCGCACTCTTTTCAAATAGTTTTAAAGAATCAAATGGAGATGCCCTAAGCCATGTCTTCTGTTAACAAAACTCCTATCACAAAAACCATTTCCAACCCTCCAGCCATAACTCATAGCTAAATTATGCAGAAGTTTAGCTTCTTGTTTCCAAATCTTACACAAAATTTGGCTCAACCAACCCAGCATATCTCTCTCTCTCTCTCTCATAATAATAGCATTTTGATGGTAGCGTAACAGGACAACCTTAAAAAGTGACTTTGGGAAATTCAGAAACTATTGGAGGGGATGCATGCTATTATGGGTTTGTGTTACAATAATTGCAACAAATATTAGTACTTACTGTAATAAGCAGCAGCAGAGCAGACCAACTTATAATAATTGCATTTTGATGATAGAATAATACTAGTACTAAATATCGTGGTGGGAGACAATCATGGGTAGATTCATAGATCTGTTTGGATGATTCACTAAACAAACAAATAATTCACTGAACAGGGCAGACCATGCCTGACTGGCAGGTGGTGGTTTTTTTTTTTTTTTTCCTCTAAATAAATTTGGCACATTCATATGCAAACGAGTAATTATTCAATGTGGGGCACCACAAAAGATTTATCTGGAGTTCACGATAAAGTATATGGACCCTACATGATTTAGATGCTGGAATGATCTCTGAGAAACGGGATGAGCTCACCTCAGAACCCCTTGGCCATCAAATCCCTCCAAACTCCAATTTTTTTGGGGTTACATAATTGGCCTACAACGATGATCTAAACCGTTCATCTCGTACTTGTTGATGACAACATTTTTATCATTGATAAATGTATAAACAAATTGTATAAAATGTTGAGTGTAAGTTTCAAAATTATGTGACCTATCCATTTTATACAAATTGTTCATGTATTTACTGATAATCGATTAAGCTAAATTTTTACATGTGGGTTGTTCTTAGCAAAGACTACGAGCTGAACAGTTCAAAATTAGATCATTGTTGTGAGCCCATAACGGGACCTGTAAATTGGGTTTGGAGGGGTTTGGTGGAATAAGGTATGGAGGTGAGTTGATCCACTCACAAACACCCTTAGTCAGGAAATACACATGCAACTGTACGAGTGCGAGTTTGAATGTGTCTTTCGAAAACATTCTAAAATACTAAAATTTACGAGGCGAGGCGAGGATTGAGATGTGAGCAAAGAGTTCTACCGGAAGATCATGGGAGCAAGGGAACACCCAATAATTAATTTCATATAACCCCTCCTCCCCCAAAAGGATTCCATACAAAAGACAAAAATAATGGGTTTTGTTTTTTAATTAACACCAGCGTGGCTGCTGATCCAATTATTCATACCATATAGCCTGGTCTGCCTGGTCTCAACAAGTACAGGCAAGCAAAGCACTCCCTCCAAACCAACCAAAGCACATGTGTATGCTACTTGATGTTCTCTTCATTCATTCATTCAAAATGCCAAAGGTGTGTGTGACCTCCCAAACCCACACTCACTATATCTGCAAAGGAAGGTGGGACAACCTTACTCTTTTTTAAGTAAATCGTTATTCGGTCTTGATTCCTCCTTCCTTCAGCCACATCCATGAGCAGATAGGTGTTTGTTGTTTGAAGGGATTTTATATTGATATTTTTTATGTTGTTCGGACCTTTTGGGTCATTTGTACTGTTTGGTTATGAATATATGTTTCTGTTTCCTAAAAAAAAAAGTATTCGGTCCAATGAACCGATTCGTATGAGTATCAATTCCATCCTCCGCGACCACAAAGTTTTCCCTCTCCAACCATAAATATCAAAATTGACCACTCTAAGCCATGCCAAATCCTCTTGGCTTTTGGCTTCCCTGCATAAAATCTGGCTATTCCCCTTCCCGTGCTATATTTGAAGGCGCTCTGGTAGGAGCATGAACAATGAGAGCCACTGGTCATCTAGTAGGATGACAAGCACTCCGAAGCTTAAGTCAATCTTGATTTTCTTCTTTTTTTTCCATAAGTTTTAGGAGATCAAAGATAACCTTTTCTTCATTAAGTGACGTATGAATCAAAGAACTCCCTTAAATATCAACATTTACTTTAGCTATATGGATTCCTGAGAGAGTGAAAGAATAACACATCCATAGATCTAGACACAAATAGTTCGGAGCTATCCGAGGCACACAAATCCCTCATCGTTTTGTGGAGCCCATGTGCATGAAACGACTCCATGTGTCTGGATCCGTGCATATACATTGTGCATGTACCATTGCTCCTACAGTAACAAGGATAAAAATAAACCCCGAAAAAATGGCAAAAAATAAAACCAAGGAGAGCCTTCGGAACTCCCATTCAATTCGGGCTAGGTTAACTACAAGAATCTGTTTTTTCCTTTGAAGAAAAGGACCTGACATATTAATGATCACTGCCACAAAAGCATCACTGCTGCCATTGTGGAAATTAAATATTGATTGGGATATGAGTTAGCAAAAAAGTACAGCAGAAGCAATGCCAAGATCAAACATAACCTGTATATGGCATATTAGAGGAAAATGCCACCAATCATAAAGTGAGCTCTGCCAATTTCAGGTCAAATTATGACAAACAAACAAATCATTCCCTTTCAGCATACAGTGGACATGCCAACTTTGAGTGGGATCACTTCCTCTCTCAGACCTTAAGAGAGAGCCCAAGACAACTCTTTTGATGAACATAGTAAAGACTTTCGACAAATTGTTTCCTGGAGCATATTTAAACATGAGAAATATTAAAATTTATGAAACACCGACACACCTAAGAGGTCGCCGTATCCGTGTCATAAGCTCGAGACACGGAAGCTTGAGACACGGCGTAGCATATGCATAACCGAAATATTTAGCCGTTACGATGCAGGTATGCATAACTATAAATTTGTCAAAAGAAATCGATGGGGGACCGGTTATGATGCAGGTATGCATAACCGGTCCAGGCATGCATATCTATAAATTTGTCAATAGAAATCGATGTGTCCCCCGCCTTGTCCGTGTCCCCATTCTTTGATAATTGTAGTCCTCGTGTCCTCCTACATCTACTCTAATTGTATCAAAACGGTAGTGGAAAATTTGTCTCCCTCACCTATTGTATCGATTAACAGAAATCTAGAAACAACATTTTCTCCGGAGTGCAATAAAGACCACCACCACTCAAGCACTCTCCCAAGTTCAATCAGCCCTTGATTAAGTAGATCACCCAACAAGTATTAGGAAATCTGGTATCCGGCTCCTAAACATATTATCCTCTGCTTTCTAAAGGAACCACTCCCACTGGAAAACGCAAATGATTATAGGAAAACAATGTGCAAAACACTATTAACAAAACCGCCCTGCATAGACCACAACAAAGACCAAGAAACTTGATGTGCAAATGATTGAAGTACCTTCGCTTCTTTTGGTGGATCCACAAGGGAAGTTTATATAAGAAACATATAACGGGGTCATGCGAATATCCAATTGTTGAGAAAGACAACACTCAGATATTGACATTGTCCTTCATTTGCTTCACAAAATAATGTAGTTCAAGCAATTGCTACTATGAGTTCATACCAAAGGGGAGATGCACCGTTCAGTGCATACTCTCATTAAGTTTATCAAATCTGAAAATCATGATTGAATCCCTGATATTCTGGATCATCTAAGAGACCGTTAGTACGACAAAGGAGGATGTCTGTGTCAGGATTGGTAGCCAAGAAGTCTTGGCAAACATGGACTTCAAATTCAGAGTGAAACAAATACTCAAACTTGAAATCAAGATTTTCAAAGCTTTTCTCCCCATGTCTACATAGAAGCGACGGGAAGACCTGCCAGATTGTATAAGCACTGAGAAGAACAGTATATTATATGAAGCTTCTACAGAACCAGCCCTAATCCATTATAAGGTTGCGTATTTGGAGGGCACAACACAATAGCTGGCTCTGATCAGAGATTAACTGACAGCATGCGCATTATCATCTTGAAGTAAACAATCATTCCACTCCCAATCTAAATTTGCTAGTGAACAAGTTTAGTTTAGTTTAGTTGCAGTTGCATTCGCTGGTAGTGAAGAATTTCCAAAACTTCTTAATTTCACACATCATGAAATAAATAACGCGTACAAGAAACAGAAAAACAAAACAAAAGGAAAGGAAAGGAAAACATGCTCTTTGACAAGACCTGCAGAGATAAGTATCCGGAAAACCAAAGAATTTCAGGAAATGCATCTACCATTCATCAATGTTCGTAAAGCTTAACACAAAATTGAAAACTATAATAACAACAGATTTTAACTTTCTCAATTCCTCAAATATCAGGGTTCATAAGTCCTCTTTAAAAATCACACAATTTACATTTTACAAGAAGCAGGACTCACCTCTACATGATACGAAGAGACTGCTGAGAACAAGATGCGTACACAAGAGAGTACTAAACACTGCCGGGACACCCAATGTCAATTATGCTGTCCAAGGATGCAAAGGCCGTTCTTAGACGTCTAGAAAATTTATTCAGTGTCCATCAACATTATTCACTGCTAAACTGGAAGCTCAAGATGAATCACAAACACAACCACCACAAAATAGCAACTCTTCCGGACGAAGAAACTCCAATGTAAAGAAAAGCCAGCCACTTAGACTAGCACAAATCACCGTATGAACAAGACACCACCATTACAGCAACATCGCTCAGACCATTATTCTGCAGCATAGACTGACAAATAGAGGAAAACTAGATTGATACCCTTAATTACAAGAGAAGTCCAACGAAACTGAAATTGAACCTACCCACCCCAACTAGGAATGACCAAACTAACTGAACTGGCAAAGGGATTGCAGTACCTGCATCGAATTTATTTGCAAGCCCACAAAAACCCAACACCCATTACAACACTAACACTGGTTACAACAACAAACAAGTCGGAAAAAACTCTAATGCCAGACTCTAAGGAGGAACTCCAATGCTAGAGTGACCCAGACAGACTCCATATTGATGTAAGAGAAACCAAAAGTAAAGAGAAGGAAACATCAAACATGATGGAAAAACTCTAATGCCAGACTCCCCTTTGATGAGAAAAAAGAAAGGGTTACTATTTCTCACCAATTCTCACCATTTCGGTGAGAAACAAAATAGACCTTGCAGTTATACACACATTTCTCACCCATTCCTTCAGACAAATGGAGGGATTCTCCTTTCTTTTCTTTTCTTTCTAACCAAATCCCACCATCCAAATAGGCCCCAATGATTAACTCCAATGAACAACAAAGTGACCCAGACACACTTTCTATTGATTTGAGACAAGGTTAAAAAAAACTAGAACAAACCAATTACCCAAATTCAATCATCCCCAGTTGGAAACAAAGTAAGAACTTTCCTCCCATTCGCCGCCGTCCCTGATTCCACATCCTCTACATAAGGTACAACAGGATTGTGGTGGCCCACCGGTCCACCCCCCATCCTGTGCAGAACAGGCCTAGCACTCATAAACGGATGCTCAATATGCCCATTTGGCTGCAACCCAATATGCCCAATTTGCCCATTTGGCTGCAACCCAATATGCCCAATTTGCCTATACTGCTGCTGCTGAGGCTGCGGCGGCGGGGGGTGGTGGTGATAAGGCACAAACGTGGGCAAGAAATGGTCCGGACCCGGCCGCCCCCCGCCGCCCGGGTGCAGGAAATGCGCCGGGACAGGCGAGCTGGCGAACAGGTGGTCGGTGGCGGGATCGCTCCCGATTCCACCGCCTGCCCCGCCGCCGCCTCCCCCGCCGGAGGAAATCCCCTGCATGCGCTTCAGGTAGAGCCTGTACTTCTGCAGGTGACTCGCCACGTTCTCCCGAGTCAACCCGTCAACGCTCATGAGCTGCATTATGGTCTTGGGCACGGCGTTCTTGATTCCCAGGTGGGCCACGGCGTCCACGAACCGCTTGTGGAGCTGCGGGGTCCACACCAGCCGCGGCCGCTTCAGTGTCCGGGCCGGCTCGTCCCCGCCTGACCCCCCGCCGCCGCCCAGCTCGGCCGAGTCGACGAACTCGGAAGAGTTGTTGTTGTTGCTCGGCGGCGGCGCCGGCGGGGTTAGGGTCGGGTGGAGTAATTGTGGGCTGTGGTTGGTACTAGGGTTTGGGATATCGAAAGCCATGGCGAGGTCAGGGGTGATTAGGGTTTGGGATAAGGGCATGAGTTCTTCCGGGGAGGGGAGTTCTTCTTCCCACTTGGAAAACCAATTGGAGTCTTCTTCTCTCATCTTTAATTTTTTTTCTTCTCAAATTGATGAAAACAAAACCCCAATTGAACAACACTTGATGGGTTTTATTTGCAAGTGATGGACTGATGGGTGGAAGTAGTAGAATATTTTGCTTTTCTTTTTCTGGGGGATGTTGGTTTTGGTGGGGTTTCGCTAGATTTTTGGGATTTTGTATATATTTGGTAAAAGTACAACAACAAAAAAAATGGTGATTTGGGATTGAGGGAGATTCAAGAATGGAATTATTGAGATGGGTTTCTTGCTCTCTCGCTCTCTCTCTCTCTCTCTCTCTCTCTCTCTCTCTCTCTATCTCTTTCCCTCTCTCTCTAGAAAGATTTGGAAAAAAATGATGATTTGGGATTGAGAGAGATTCAAGAATGGAATTATTGAGATGGGTTTCTTGCTCTCTCTCTCTCTCTCTAAAAAGATTGATTTTTGCAGAGGGAGGGGGTGAAAAAATGGTGATTCAATAATGGAATTCTTTAGATGGGTTTCTAAATTTCTTGCTCTCTCACTCACTCTCTCTCTCTCTCTAAAAGATTGATTTTTGCAGAGAGGGGAGGGTGGGAGAGAGAGGGAGGAGGGTGGTGGAACTGGACTGGAGGAGGAGGGGTGTTCGAGGTGGATCTTGTTTTCTCCTTTCTTTCCAAGGCTTTTTATTACGGTTACTGTTTGCTTAGATGCTTTCCTTCAGATTTTTATTCGTGGGGGATTTTATATTTTTCCGGGATTTTGGGGGGGTCTTTTTATTGTACACTTGAGAGTGAGTGTTTACAAGATCTGGAATTTATTTTCGCACTTATTTATTTCTTTTTTGTATCCTTGTGCCCATCTATCTGTAATCTTCTTTCTTCTTCTTTTTTAAAATCAGGGTGCCAAGATTAGCTTACGTGAACCCCAGCTTATCTCTCTTCAATCTGGTAAAATACAAGCTATTTCAGTTAGGTCTAAAGAATTCACAAAAATTTATATTTTTTTATGGTCTACCTCAAGAATCGAATCTTAATCAATTGTGTAGGAACAAATTCACCAACTAAACTAACTAGTCTAATTGAGATGCGCTCAAACTGACCCGAACATCTGATTATTAAAAAAAAAAACTTGACTAACCTTAGGGCTTATCTTTAATCTGTATGCACAATCTTCATCCGCTATTGCCACTTCTCTATGGAACGCGTGCACGGCACGTAGCAAGGCTATTATAATTATTTCAACCAGTTATTTACTCCAGTAACGGAATTAAAGAAGTTAAAACTTTATTTATTTATACATAAGTGGAATAAAAGTAGTCGTGTTCATATTGTGGCTCTCGTATGTGCTGTGCTTGTGCTTTGTTTGTGTTGCGTGTTCAAAACACCGGTCCAATCCAGCTAACCTAGTGTTCAAGTTGTGTTATGCCGCGTTGGCTTACATTTGTCCTGTAGTTTCATGCTTATAGCCGTCCAACCCAATTGACATCTTTATTGTCATTGTATATAATTGTAGTTAAGTTATGACTCAAGTCCGTCTTGAATAGCGTTCATAAAATCTCTGAATGCGATCTCCCATGTGATCCAACTGAACAAAGCCCCTTTTTTCTCTAGCCCTCTAGCGGGTAGGGGCTCCTTTGATGGTATCGAAAAAGGGTTGCTGTGCGATGATTAGTCCCTCCTATCTTTTCATAAATTGGGAAACTAAAAAAAATTAGGCCATGGTTGAAATTTGCTCAATGGATTTTGGGGCGTGCTTTACACGTGCCATAGAGGAGAGTGCGAATTACTTCTATAATGCCTCCATGAATGGGGTTTGTGTGGGATGTGATTGGGCTTGGAGAAAAAAAGAGAGTTTGTTGTAAAAAGGAGGAGAAAATGCAAAGTTAGGCCACTTCGACTTCGATGGAATTCTTTTTTGAGGTTTCTTGATGTGGGTACAAAAAGGAGGCTTTAAGTCCCGACGGTTAGTTCAGTTGGTTGGTTGATAAATTTGCTCTCTATATAATTGGTCATGGTTCGATTTTTTGGATCAGATCACACGAAAAATAATCCAATGTGAATAGTTTCTCTTTGATTGAATTGCAAAAGGGATTATTTAGTTGAGGTGTTCGTGAGCGAACTTAGACACCCTTGCCCGTCGACAAAAAGAAAAGAGAAGAAGGAGGAGGAGGAAAGGAAATATGACTCCGAGAAGTGTTTGGTTGTGAGGTGGTTGATGTGAAGATGATAACTTATTTATTTATGGGAGGATGATATGTTTTGTTTTGATCGGGAGAGAATAATTTGGGTGCTCGATGAGCATCAATCATCATGGGTGTTTGGTTACCATGATAAACCCTAGGGAATATTTAGGTTTTGACTTTGAATTTTTTGATTTCAACACTACATAAATACTTACAAAAGTGGAGTGACGAAAACTTAGGAGACACTATTATGGTGGAACTGACTTTTTTCCAAGTAAAGCCGAGTAACATAAATCATTTAAAAAAAAAAAAAAAAAACACTACGGAAAAATTAGTATGCGACAAAAATACTACGGATATGGACAGAATTGCACAGATCTGAACATACGTGAGTAATGAGTTTAGAACAACTCAATGTTTGTAAACACTACATTTACCGTATGAAATCCATGTGTATTGAAAAGTATCGGATAGTCTATGTCTATAGTATTATCCAATAAAAAAGATTTGAAGGTAATTAGTAAAACCTGAGTTGGAAGGCTTGCTTGCACAACACCTTCTGATAGAGAAATTCATCATTGGTTCTTGGACACCATGATGTTCCTTTTTCTCACATTTATACATTAGTGGCAGGTTAGAGGGGGAATGAGTTAACAACAGAAGGGATTTCTAGGTCTCTCCGTGGGTTGGAAATCGGCAATATTTTTTTTCCCTCACATGTACACCGCGACGTTTCAGCCTCCTCAATAATGTAACATTCACATAAGACTCAAAACTAAGTATATAAACCTGACGTGAGTGTGTGACGACCTGACGTGAGTATGTGACGACGTGCTAAGAAAACATAGGATGCCCCAAAACTTTTGCAGAGATTCTTGGGAAGAAATTGTGACGTATGTGAAACTTATGTGTATATATGCCTCGTTGTCTCTGAGTAGTTATTTATTGTTTCTCTCAATTTTTGAGAACTTCTTTCCCATGAAACAGAAGGCAACAGAAAACGATGGTGCTTTCAAAATTTTTACATTTTTCTTCAAAGACCCAAAAAATGAAAACTAATTCTAGTTCCCTGCAAAAATCCAACTCCGAAACTGCGGCCATAAAATTTTGAAGGCCTAAAATTCCTTTCGTTAGATAAAAAGATTCGAGCTTGAATTGAGATGAAATATTATCAGCTGGATTCCATCATCTCTTTGCTGTAGTATCAACGTGTCCCTCCCAACTACTTCGATGTAATACTCTCTTCGTTTCTTTAATTTTTTTAGCCTTCTACTAATTCAAAAGCCAAGGAAAAAGCATACAAAAAATTAAATATAACCTTGTCATTTTAGGAATGATTCATTACTGAACTGTGCCAAATGAATTGAATAAGGTACTTGAGTTTTCTGTAAAGACGAAGAAACTCAAGTATACCAACAACAAAAAAAAAAGAACAAAAGAAAACTTCTCCACAACTGTAACCAAAAGCAAAATCCAGGACACTCTTCAAGAACACCAAAGCAAGAGACAACAGAAAAACCACCACTAGAGAGGATCATCACAAACCAATGATCAAAACCTATTCCAAATTCTGTGTAACAAATCGCATGTTTCTTCTTTCGACGATCATATCGTTGTAGGAGTAGTAGTAGAAGCCAATAAAGCTTTGGCCGGAGGGAAAAGGGCAACAGCGCCTCGCTGGGGATTCGAGTACTTTCTGTAGATTGTCTTGAGGCTGTTTTCTGCAGCCTTCTTGTGGAAGCTAACCAGTAGTTTAGCACAATCCCTGGTTCCCAAATATAAACACAATATCAGCAACATATATGATGGACTTGTAATTTTAGTAATAGTAATCAGACTTACATCACTTGTGCCTCTGAGAAACCAGTGTGTAGTTTCAGCGTATCGTTCCAAACAGGGCTCTTGTTTAGGGTGCAACGGGCAGCGTAAACTGCTGAGGCAGCAAGCATTGATGGGCAGTATATTATGGTTGCATAATTCATAATACCCAACTCAGCCAGGAAATGCACCATGTTCTCCATCTGAACAAAACCAAAACCAAAACCAAAATTAGAACCTATACACAGTTGATTGATATAGCAATTGTTAGACTATGGCCTAATTTGTGTCCAGTTCAAGCTTCTGAAACTTTCTTCCGCTTGAAAAACATATTGTATCAAACGGGCTGGATTGGATTACCGGAGGCACCCCATTTTGGGGGTTGAGCACTCCCAAAACGGGCCCCAACGGTAGCAATCAAATCCAGGCCAATGCCGGGCATCATCAAACAGGCAGTCTATAAGTTTAGCAAGGAAGGAAAGAAATACGCACAAGTTGATCCGGAACAGAAGCTTTGATGAAGCGGACAAGGAATACGTAAGGAGTAGGAACTGTTAGGTTCCATTCCAGCTCTCCCAAAATCCTTTTCTCCATAACAAGCACCTGCCCATGTGTATAAGCTCTGTCTGATATGCACACAAAGTCATTCACCTGCAAAAAAATCACAGCATTGTAATCAATAATTCTGTTTAAGTGTACAGAGAAAGAGATGCAAATCAGCAAATACATTTAGACTTTCTTTGAAGGGGAATACAATTCAAGATTCAATATTTCACTAGACTTTTTTCTCTTCCAAGATTGAAAATAAGAGCTCATGTTTGTATATTTTTTGGAAAAAGTCACCTAGTCCATGGGCGAGGACAAATTAGAGTAATTTGTTCCAACCCGAGACACAACAAAACAAAGATGATACAATCTAAGAGTATATGTACTTGATGCATATAACAGGTTTATGGGTATACCTCTGGGGCCCAGATTTCTTCATATTTGGAGGCCATAAGCATTGAACTGAGACCAACTAGCTGAAGTTCCCTCCTGGACACTGTCGTTGAAGCAAGGTACCGATCGACGATGTTGAGGGTGAGGTAGAGAGTCTCCAGCGTGAGTTCGAATTTGTTGTGAACTTCAATCAACCAATCCACCAGAATTGCTCTCATCCTCTCGTTTATCTCCGGCTGCGAGTCCATGTAGTCGTGAACCCTGGTTTCATTCTGCACACCACCCCACAGTTTCAGTATTATAGATATGTGATATATACCATATTCTACAACTACTACCTACCTACTATGCAATACAGATACTTCAAAGGATAAGAATGGGAAAACTCACCTCAACAAGCTTGTAGAACTTGTACATATCTTCAACATATTCGACAACAGCCAACTCGTTATCGATATCTGCAGCATCGATATCGAGAATATGCTCCTTGGGCTTGTCATTTAGACCACAAGCAGCCTGCAAAAGTTGAGACACAAAAGCATATGAAAATTTTGCCCCCACAAAACCTTTTAGCAAGGAATACTCAAACAAATCTTATGAAAAAGGTTACTTGCACCTAAAATCTTTGGGGTTGAAATAAGAGACAAAAGGGTTCTTAGCAATTTGGCCCCATAAACTTTTTATGAAAGGAATAATCAAACATATGAAAGGTCACAAACAGCCTACGTTTTGTGGTTTCAATCCCAAAATTTATGGGAAAGGAATTATCAAACAAATGGATAGAAAAAATGTTACCTTGCTTCTAGCAGTGAGGATTGAAGTGAGGGTTGTTTGTGCCTTCTTTCTCGAGGACCCATCGCCAGGTTTTTTATCGTTCACTACCGGCTTCTTGATCTCTTCTACGGTATCAGGACTTATCTCAATCACAGTATTGGGATCTGGTTTCACAGTGACTCTTTTCTGAACCACCTTTGGTACAGCCACAGCCTTAGCTCCTTTCCCTCCTGCTCCATCGGCAACGATGACTGCTCCATCCACATTAACAGGAACCAATTTCTGCCAAATCAAAAGAAACCCAGAAGAACACACAAACAATTAGAAGAATTGCAAGAACTATCTAAATCAAATTCGCCGAAAAAAAGAAGGCAAGAAAAGGGCTATGAGAGATATAAATGAACCTTGTTGTTTTCAGCTGCTGCTACTGCCTGTGCATTGGCAAGTAATTGTGCACAAAAGCTCCTGAAACATCATTAGAGACACAAAAGTGATTTCCCTTGACAGAAACAACAAATCAAGAAGGGTATGCAATAAATGCGGGAGAGAGAGAGAGAGAGAGAGAGAGAGAGAGAGAGAGAGAGAGAGGTACCTAGTAACAGGGCGGGTGATCTGCTTGGCGTCGATTCCGCGAGCAGTAACAAGGTTACCAATATCACCCAAGGCACGGCGGTTCCTCCCTTCAGCGGCCGCCACATTCTTCTGTTTACCAACGGCCTCCCCTAAGAACAAGAAAAAAATCAACCCACATAATCATATATCAAAGGATAGAGAATCAGAACCTTGACAATACAACTTGATAATCAAATAGTACCAAATTATATATGCAAGGAAAAATCAAGAAAGACGCTTCTTCGGAAAGATCAACTAAATTAATTCAGAGCGATGGAAGGAGTAGAAGAAATTGGTAACTACGTGCAGAAACAAAGAAAACCCAAAATAGCCTTCGAGAAAGAGATGAAAGATTGAAACGAACATTCAAAGTTTTAACAAGAAAGGAAAACCAGAATAATGAAACACCTCAATGAAACGGAGAGAAGGATAAAAAAACGTAACTTTGGGAAAAACAATCACAAACCCAAGTACTAAATTAGAGAGAGAGAGAGAGTAATGTTCAAATTTTCGAAAACAAATAAGACCCAGAATCATGAAACATCATATGCATATCACACTGCAAATATATCTCCATAATAAAACAAAGAAAGAGGGAAAAAATGAAGGACTGTTGGAAACCCCATATAACCCATGGTGAAATCTAACGAATTCAACAACCCACGCTACTGAAACTAAGATTCCAAATAATACAGAACTCAAGATTACTAATCAGAGAGAGAGAGAGAGAGAGAGAGAGAGAGAGAGAGAGTAATACCTCCTCTGTTTTGCTGCTGGACGATGGGCCTTGAAGCCATGTGATCAGAACCTTGAATCTTCTTCACAACAACTCGAAATCAAAGACGAGAAAAAGGTGTATACGCGACCCCCTTCTTCTTCTTCTTCTCTCTCTCTCTCTCTCTCGAGGAGTAGGTACGTCTGCTTTAGAAAGGAAGAATCGGAGGCCGCAGGCCCCTTTTTGAAGCTGAGGAAACCGACACTTAACACTCCAACGGTCAAATCTTTTTCAAATTACAGCCGTTTGATTTGCTTTGCCAATCCAACGGCTTCGATTGGGTTTCCAATTACCAAACAAGGCGCCTGACCTGTCACCCGTTGCGCTCGAGTAAAGTGAGCCTAAACAGCACATGGTAGTACTCTAAAGTCTATACTAAGGTCCTCAATAATGTATATTGGCTAGAATGTTGGTTTTCTTATTAGTACGACATACGATACGTATTGATTTATCGTTTCGAATATATTGCTATTAGTGATATTTGTCTACATAAAAGAATTTATAAATATAAGATACACATTTATTAAAAAAATTAAAATTGTCGGGTGCCATTCGAAATTGACTGGTACCCACTGATATTGTCCGATATTGAACAAAAAATTAAGTAATTTAAAAGTAGTTGGGTATTAGAGTCCAGACTTTTTTCTATCACATATTTATGTGAGCTTCACACATTATGTGATGAAGACCACACAAATGTGTGATGAAAAAAGAGTTATGATGGATCATACGCAAATGTGTGATATAGAAAGAGTTTGGGGCGCCGCGTGGCCGAGTCGGCATTGAATAATTTTCCTTTACCCGTTGCGCTCCCTTAGAAAGTTACCGTTGCGCCCATCTGTAAAGTGTAAACAGTGGTGTTCGGATGTTGCACAGTCCGTTGCGCGGAAATTTAGTGCTACCGCTTTGAAGAAGCGACACGTGGAATGAGTGTTGATTGATCTGACTACTATATAGTCAAAAGGATGATTTGGCAAATCATTTTCTGATTTTATTAAGGACTCGAATGAAATGGACGTGAGACAGTTTGATGGGCATGTGGAGTCCACAACGGGTCTCATTTTACTAATCCAAATCGATTATTTTGTAGAGTCGTACAAGTAGATCAATCAAGCGAAACGTCATTTTGATTGAATAATGATAAAATATCACGTTATGCTATGTTTGTCTTGTATAAAATAGACGATCGGAATATTTTACTGCACATCTTTTCTATGGAATAGATATCGATATCCCATCAAACTGATACATGAATATTCTACACGTCTAGATCAACTGCATAAATGGTCTCAATTATTGATTTGAAAACTCGTGCCGGGCTCTACAAGTTCCTCAAGTTCTTAAAATAGACTTTAGAGAAACCAAAAGTCCTTAATTTAATCTAGTTGATGAAGCGTTGTGCTTCCTTTTCTTTTCTTATCTTAATTAGTCTAATCAAAGAGTGTCTAATCAAAGAGTAAATAAGTGAATAAGTAGTCAACCAAACAATCTCCGAAAAGTCTTACTAAACGGCCCCAAATACTACAATTATAGTAAGAAATGGAAAAGGATCGAAATATTAGACATAAGGGTTCGTTTGGCATCCTTATTTTTTTGCTTAAAATTAGTCGCGAGCATTAACTTTCTTGGTAAACCCTTTTTGGGTATAGCATATCATGTTTTTTGTTCAGCAGTCCAATCGATATAATCAAAGCTTGGCTCAACTCGGCTCGTCCTTATTTTTTTGCTTAAAATTAGTCGCGAGCATTAATTTTCTTGGTAAACCCTTTTTGGGTATAGCATATCATGTTTATCGTTCAACAATCCAATCGATATAATCAAAGCTTGGCTCAACTCGGCTCGTTTGCGGCCCTAAACAGAGCATGTGAAAGAGAAGGTATTCACTAATTCAGTTCAAGTCTACAGATGCATAGAGTCCAGTCCAGCAAGAATGACAAGCTTGTACAAAGTTAGAACTACTATTATACCTCTACAATTTTTGCTCTTGTACCCATTGAAGCCGGCACCCCCACGAAATTCAGTAGCGAATCTCGAATCCTATCTTATTCACGGAAACCTGCCATTCTTCCCTCAAGAACATTGCAATCTCTTCAGTTGTGTTCTCATGAAATGTTGGGATGCGTTTCCCTCCCAATCACCACACCATAATTTCCACGCATTTTCAGGTTTCTGTGTCCTCCGGAAATGTCCATATGCGATCTCCAATTTGGGCAGGGATATCATCGACAGACCTAACAACTATGACTTCATATACACTTCGATACACGACAGGCTTCGTGACTTGAATTCAATAATAGAGTTAGCAGCATTACTCTGCGTTAAAGACACAACTCACAAATGCTTAATGTTGCTTCCAATTTATGTTCCACAATCGAAAATTTTGAAACCATAATTCCACTTCAAATCATTTCCCAATTTGGAGAGTATTAATCTGAGTGTAATACACAAATGTGTGCAAGTAAACCATACAGCTATGACAGGAAAAAACTTGTTACAACCCATGATTAGGCAAATAAAACACCGCCTACAAAGGCATAACCAGATTAGAAACGGACCCCGAAAAAAAAATTTAAAAAAATACAAAAGTGAAGGCACTGTTAATCATCAAAACACACAAGAAATGGAACACTCACACTCGGGAAAAAAACAAAACAAATTATGCACACATTAGTTGAGGACTCACAAATCAGTCAGGTTTAGATGAAGGCTTGATCATCTGGCCCAGCAAGTACAACCTGCCATTTAGAAGAACGCACGTTAGAACCTAACATAGAGGTCCCTTCTCAAAAAGGGCTTTTGTGTTTGAGCATAGTACGTCTATCATTTGTTTACCCTTTATCTAAGAGGAAAACGAAATATACAAAGCACTACCCCTAATGTTAGCTAATGGTATCAAACAAGGATGCCAGAAGTTTGTGAAAAGGATGACCACCTCATCAAGGTTGTGCTTGGAACAAATGCAAACGAGTACATACAATTTGAAGATAGTTGCAGTGATCCAAATTTAGTCCGTGCCCTACAACAATGGATTCTTCACCAGTACTCAGAGTTTATTCCCTGTTTGTCTACTAGTATATGTCCTGCAGGTAATCTTTGCATTGGTTTTCCAGGCTATCACTACAGCTTGTCATGTCCCTCTTATTGGAAAATTCATGCTGGGGAATTCAATCCTTTCCTTGCATACAATCCCTTCCTTTGGATGTGGCTGAAGCCTGCCTCGTCCTTAAAGCCGCTCTTTATTTTGAATGGTTTTTGTTTGTGCTTTGCTTTTTCCTCTTTTGGTTCTTAGGTTCTTGTACTTCGATTGGTTCTTAGGTTCTTGTACTTCGATATTATTCATGAAGTTCTAAATAAAAAGAAAGTTGCTAAATATATTCTGGGCTTCATATGAAATATGAAACGCTTTGCACCACATTTATCACATTTTTTCCAGGAGGGGAGCCAGAAACAGTATAAGATACAGAAGAAAGCAAGCAAAAGCTACATACATTGCAGTCAAGAGCATATCTCCTTGCAAGCGTAATGGCCGCATTTCTTTCTCTCTCTGTTTCAAATACAAGTACAAAGGATTGTCCTTTCCTTGCTTGCCAAAACAATGACTTAGCTGCAGAATTACCACCACCTCGAAAACCACATAGCTGGAGGTAACAACGAGTTAAGTAAGAAATAGTGAAGTAAGAAATGCTTGTCCACAGACATAAATATCCAAAGCTAAAGGAGAGAGATTATCTCTAAGGCTCAAAAAAAACCAAAGGCTACTAAATGAAGGAACCTAGATTCAATTAAAACATATACATTCTATGTTGCATATGATGAGTATGATATGTTGAACTGATGGCAATGTCCGTAACTCTAACCTGAGAATAAACTGCTTTCTCTATCAACTTATTTTACCACCATCCTTCATTTTTATACTACATAGATTCGATGGCCAAAAAAAAAAAGAGCCTTTTTTAAGCACGTAAACTCAGTAAAACTTCGATTCGGGGAAAAGGAGAGTCTTGTCCAAAAGTCTCAAAAAGCGTTGCTCTGATACCATGTTAAAGCATCCAACTGGACCAACTCAAAACCAAATGGTTATAGGCAATGGGTTGAGAGACCGCCTAAGCTATACCCAAGTTTTGGAGTTCATAATTAACCCATGTGA
This sequence comes from Rhododendron kiyosumense, assembly GCA_019656275.1. Classification (NCBI taxonomy): domain Eukaryota; kingdom Viridiplantae; phylum Streptophyta; class Magnoliopsida; order Ericales; family Ericaceae; genus Rhododendron; species Rhododendron kiyosumense. The sequence continues at coordinate 40,589 of BPLS01031330.1, forward strand.
GACAAGCTTTAATAATGCATATTGCACATGGCTTCACTTTGTCTTCCACTTCTTATTTTTTTCCCAGTTACTGAATGTTTAAAGGAATCACATACAAAGTAAGGAATACCAAGTGTCATTGATCTTAAAACTTTCCTCTTATAGGAGAGTAAAAAAGAGATATAGTTTCGAGTCGTGTATAGTAAAACCAAATTCAAGTAATGTCTGATGATTCTCCAGGCATCTTTTCAGAAGAAAAAAAAAAGGGCGGAGGAAGAAGAAGAAGATGTTCAGCCAGATACCTGCATCGTTACCGAATAGGAGTCTCTAGCCTTTGTAATCCATCCTCTACAAAGTTTCATCCTCATTTTCCCAACATGAAACAAGTGCACAGAACGTGATGAATAATTTTGTCCGTTCATCTGAGAAATAGTTACCTGCAGAACACCAAATGTAAGAACAAAACATCTGAACAGTACAAGGAACCAATCAGATGTGCCATTGCAAAATGACCGATCCTGGCAGTAAAGTTTCAGCAGTCGCACCGTCTATTCTATCTCCTTTCTTTTTTTTCCCTATTTCAACAAAGAATCAGAGTTTCTCAGCTGTCGCATGTCTTAACTTCTAAATTATTAATCAACGTACATAGATATCACCAAATGGCTCAAGTTTGTGATATGGATAAAAGCCAAGAGACATGAGCCTTGCACTCCATATCAAAAAGTATTAGACACCCTATTAATTGAATGCAACAATAAGTAAGATTTGAAAGCCTCCCAGGTTCAAGTTTTGTTCAACAGGCAAACTGCAAGATGTTGAATGGAAACATAACAATCTGATACAAGCGTGCTAACTTTGTGACGTGAGAACAAATACCTAAACTAGCCAGACAGAAAATAACTGAAAAGATGCATTCCGTCTGAAGACGTTATCTTTCAATACAATGTGTGACATTGTAGGTCAGGAGTCATGATAGATATGGTTTGGCAACAACAGAAAACTAGCAAAGAAAAAGGCAGCATACATTAAATTCACTGTTGGGTTTCCTCAAAAGCGTCTCCACATAACTGGCCAATCCAGCAGCTGTAACAAACAACTTAATAGATTAGTATTCAACATTTTTTCCTGCGTTGAAACAGGGATGAAACTATAATTATATAGAATATGATGCTAGTTTTACCTCAAAAGATGAGAAAGGGGAAACAAAAGGGATACGAAGATTACATCTCAACAGGTGAAGTTTATAGTTACATATCATATATAATGGTACGAACCTGGACCAATGGGATTGGCAGTTGTCACAACAACCTTTTGGCCAGTTGAGAAGACATCAACTTCCAAGAAGCGTCCAACATCAAAAGGCTCGGGTGCATAAATTGGTCTGTTGGCACCTGAAAATGTGCGTAGTACAGTTATAGTATATATTGTACCCCATAGAGTGGAAAAGAGCAACATGCGAGCACATATTATCCATAATATGCACTGGAGTTCAAAAAGTTATTACGAGTGAAGCTATAAAGACACATCGTACAAAAACAGTTTAACAGATAAAGGGTTCTCCAACGCCTACAGAATATCCAAATTATGTCAAAATACTGGTCTCAAGTTACCATTCTTTTCTAGACATGACAATTATTTGCCTGCATTGATGAGCAATATACACAACACCAATACGACAGACCAAGCTCGTACAAGGAATCAAATACTAATACGATGTTTAGTTAACAATATTGCACAGAGATGAGCACTACATATTTTAAGAAGAGGCATAGGTATGTGGCCACTTGACTTGCATTGCCTGATTCTCTTAATTGACATAGCATTTACCTTTTATAAAAATCTAAAACAGCCACATAACTGAAACATCACAGACATCCAACTTGATTAAGTGGAAGGAAACTAAAACTATGAAGGATGTAGATCCACTCAATGTGAGAAGTCACACATAGACATCATACTCCACAGCAACGTAGCCAATGAATTTGGAGGATAGGATAAAATTATCAATTGATAGGCTTTAAGGGTCAGAAAAGGATGACAGGTAAAACTCATGTGAAAATGCCGGGTATCAGCCTACTGGTTATTAATTGTAAAATTCTCGAACACCAAAAAGGACACACTCCTTACAACCAAGGATATATCCTCAGGACAAAAGGGTCAGGCAGGTCAGCCAAGCATAGCTTGCCATTTGAGCATTACGCTCTGTCTAAGCATATCCTCCACTTGAGTGTATTCTCCATGTCCATTCACTCGGGCACTTCTAATCAAGTTTCACCAAGCTATAGTTACATAGGGACTGCTGGTGCAAAATTTGAGCACAGTGCTGTTACTACGGAGTTTTATTTCATCAATTATCATTTCAAGGACTCCAATGTAATTCCCTTTTATCCCAATGATGCAGCCCACAGTGTCCCCATCCCATGATAACCCCAATGGCCAATGCACTATGCCAGCCTAAGTTGGAATGAAGGCCTAACTACACGCTTGGGTTTCATCGGCACTATAGCACTACCCTGTGAGGTGCAAAGCCTCTGGGATCACGTAGCCAATATTTTACAACCAAGCTCGTCAACATATGGCCCAGATTTTGTACATGAATTTTTTTATTCACATGCATCACACATGGGTAGGGGTTGTATATTTACACATGTATGAAGTTGTTGTTTTGAACAAGAGATGATTATACAATTTAATATTACTGCACTTACACCAAAAAAAGATAACACCAAGCTGGAAAATATGATATTTCCACAAAAGCTGCATAATTTACTAGTTGTCAAATTAAGCTTAGTAAGCTCATCACATACTCAGGAGTCAGGATGATCGAATTGATACCTGAAATAATTTCCCTTCTGCTACCTTCAGTCGGTATACGATACCACTGAACTGAACATTTTGAAAGTTCTTGAGCTTCATCTGAGCAAGGTTGGACTTGCAAAGACGAACCTAAAGATTCACAACCACCAAACCCATATAAACAGGATTGGTTCTCCTGGGCCCTTTTGCTCATTGCCAGCTGCAAAGGTTAAGATATATGCAAAAAGTGATAGATTTAGAAAAACAAATCTCCTATGCTTTCATATTGCACAGAAATACTTAATAAACAAATAAAAAAAGGGACAAATCTATAGAATAGAATCCCAGGGAATCATTAAAAAAAAATCGGCAACTATGGCCACGTCAATGGAAAATTGCAAGTTTTCCTAAGTTATTCAAAAAATTGTTTCCTTCTCTTAAACTAGTTTCTTCCTATGTGTTTTTTAACTTCAAATCCATAGAGCCAATAAACAATGAAATTGATAACTAGGAACCGAAATCCATTTCCATGCATCAATGTTCTCTTGCTTGAGCAGAGAAGGTATTTACTCAGTATGAACTCTATACCTTATACCGTAAATTTATAGCACTATGGCAAACCTACAATAATTGCAATGACTAGTTTTCAAAACAATTTCAATTGTTGGAGGATGCTAATTCTTCACCACAATTCAATTATGCTTTACACAAATTGAAAGGAAGATTTTTGAGAAATCAATCCACCCAAGACATTTTATAGAATGAAATCTGAAAAGTGCGAAACATTTATAGAATAAAATTTGACAAATGCTTTCACAAGGTGACGTATGATGAGCAACAGACCAAAGAGATCAAAATCCAGGTATAGAAATTATTTTACAGTTTCTTTTAACAATATAGGAACTATATGTGACATGAAACACAACGACAGCTAGTATTTCTTCCCATGATAAGCAACATGCTCAATGTATGGACACTTTGGTTTCTGTATCCTACTTCATTAAAACCACTTCCAAAAACCATGTGGAGTGTTTCATTGTGCAAACTTCCTATTAAAAGCCAGTAAAATTCAGTTTACGCTTTACAGGAATATTAGGGAGATAGATCAAACAGTCACAAACCTCTCTTTGAAGCTTAACCGATATTATTGACTTCTCTCGAATTTGAATCCGTAGAGCTTGGAGCTCGTGTTCCATGTCAATCACCTACAAAACATACCACATTTCCACAAATTCAACACAAAAAGTGGATTTCCTGTGTATACAGAAAAAACAAAAAGTGATTCATAAGCATGATGCAGGAAAATAAGTCATGATTGTGCAAAGATAATTGCTTAGCACTTCGCAAACTGTAGACCATACAACTGCAGAAAGCGCAAAAAAAGTTGCTAGATGATGTTGGAGTTTGTCCCACATTAGTTAATTATCTCCTCCAAAACTATTATATGAGCCTAGGCAGCCTTTCCACTCTTTGCCAATTGGTTTTGAGGTGGATGCTTTAAAGATGAAATTCAGCAAGCTTAAGAAGGAAAAACAAAGGAGCACAAGCCACATCAATAAACTCTAGAGTTTATCATGAAACCCAACAGTTCAGATATTTGAAGTGCTCAGCAGTCAGCACTGACAAACATTTCATGGAGCCACAAATGCACCATATCAAACCCTGTATCTACTTCTATGAAAAAATAACTTCGACAGAATTGAAGGAGGAGCCATATGAGGTGAATATTTTGATGGAGAATTCACTTGGTTGTGGATCCAGCAATAACAAAAGGCAAGTGATAAAATCATGTCAACCTAGACAGAAGAATGGCAAAGGACGCAGTTCAACACACCTTGCTGGGCTGATGCAACAATTTTATTCTTCTAGATTCTTGAACCTCCTCCAGGAGTTTCTCTAGTTCCTATCAATATTGGACAAACAGCAGTAAGGAACAGTATATTGCACAATCAAGTAATTTTCGGGAATTACCTTATTAAACATAACATCTAACATGAACCACTGCCACATTCAACACCACTTACAAGGCCAAACATGTGATCAATGCAAGTATCAGTGCGAATCATTTAGTGAAGCCTCCCAGGGCCCAAGAGACTTTAAGCATCTCTTTTACATAGTAAATTATTTGGTACAAACTGATGCTCGTTTTTAGAAGAAATATTTGTACTTGTACGGTCATTTACGTCAATAATACCTGTGACCATGACTCATATGGAGTACTAAGTAACTCCTTATCAGCCATTCATTTAATACAAACCTACTAAACAGCAGCAACTGTACAACTATACATATAAATACAACAAGAAACAGTTGACTGGACTATTTATCAAGTCAGCATCAAATTCCATTACAACACTGCAGAATCAATCAAAAAATTTCCAAAGATGCACCAAAAACATGACTGCACCGATCATTTTTTACTTGTTAGTATTTCCAGATCTAAATAAGTGCTAAAGAGTAAAGATTAACTGCAGAATCTACGTATGAAAGGGATATTGGAATTTGTGCAGATAAGCTGTCAGCGTAAACCATAATGTAGTCATCTATTCATCTCTGAATCTTATAATCATCACTCGAAGTAGCCATGCTTTAAGGATCAGATCACTGCCCAACAAAATAACAAAACATTGCAAGTCTAGAAAAATGAGAGAAGAATCACCAGCTGATGAGATATGCCTTGTTGTTTAAAAGGAGAACTGTAGCAGGAATGACAGGCTTAAATTAACCACAAATTCAGTCCAAACCAGGTGGTCCGGTTCTGTTTACTAGTACTGTGGTTTGTTCTCTGTTTAGGAAATAGAGAACCACATCGAGAGAAATCATACTTGGGAACTTACTTATCACATTTGCTAAAGGATGCATACCTTTCACACACACACACACACACACACTCACAGAGACAGAGATCAAACAACTCAAGTTTTACCTGCTTTCCTGAGGTTTGGGAAATTCTTTCTTCTTCCTCAAGAGCCTCTCCAAATCTTTGCACTACCGCCCTTGCACTCTCAATTTCAGCACAAGCAAAGGACCTTTCTTGGCTAACTAATTTCTTAGCATCTTCTGAAGCCTGTAAAGAAAGAAGAGATTGGGTTTTTCCATTAGCACAAAAACAGGACAAATGGAAAAAGAAAATATAGATGGACTTCAACTATCAAACTGGATAATAAAGCTGGAATCTTAGTTATTTAATTCTTGCATCAGTTAAAGCCTATTAATTGAAACTTGAAGAATGTACTACACTGGCTTAACTGGAAAGTTGATAAAAGGAAGAAGCTAACGAAGAAGAAGATGTGTGTGTCTCATTTTAAAGGAAGAAGAGGAAGAAGAAGAAGAAGAAGAAGAAGAAGAAGAAGAAGTTGATAAAAGGAAGAAGCTAAAGAAGAAGATGTGTGTGTCTCATTTTAAAGGAAGAAGAAGAAATGAATGTAAATTTTTATGCACCACTATATGACCTGTTTGAGAAAGTTCGCTAGCTTTTTCACTTCAAACTTCTCTTGAATCAACTCCCCTTCCTTTTGAGTCAACTTTACTGCCAAAGCCTCCACCTGAAAATGTAAGGAGCACTTAGATTTTCATCCTCATTTGAACTATGGCGGCAAGTACAGTCGGAAACAAAACGTTAAAGGCATTCTATGTACATTTAGCACATGAAGAATCGGCTAAAGGAATGACAGATAGCATCCTACAAATACAGTGTCCAGAGGCATTGGAGACATGAAATTCAACAATCAAACAGCAACCAGCCCAAAGAAATAAGAAAGTAAAATCAATCTCACTGATGACTCATCTTCCGTTTATTTGTAAAGTATGTATAGCATTTCAAAACCAATTTTAGAAAAGGGGGATAATTGCTATACGCAAATTAAGTCAAAATGAATTTCAACAAAGATATCAATAATACAAGAAAATAAGGATTACTTGGCCTTTAAATGGCATACAAAGAATTCAAATTGCGCAGTTGGTGACATCAGAGGTAAGTGCACAAGACTAACCATTGAAATAGCTTTTTCCACATCTTCCTTATTTCGACCTGCTAATCGACCTCTCAAAGCTTCCAGTGCATCTCTGAGCTTCTTCAGAAGAACATGTCCCTCCAAAGAAGCAACTTCCCTAAGCTTAGCCTAAACACATAAGATAAAAAATAACATTAAAAATTGCTTACAGTTCAGTTGTTCATCCATCTCACCAGAAGTCATGCATAAACGGGAGAAGAATGAATTAAACAAAAATAACCAAGTACAAAGTTTCATGGAATTGCTCTGTATAACAGGTAAATTACTCTCACTAATCTTGGGGGATAATGGAAAAGTTTATTTAAGGACAAGTTAGATTAATGAATCAAACTAACACCTCATCTGACAACTTTGCAGCAGCAGCTAAGTTCTTATCAAATTTACTGGCAAGGTCACGAACAGAGAGACGCTTTTGCTGCTCTACTAGATGGGCAGTTTCCTGTGCAACAACCTCCTTCAAGGGTGGACCCATAGGGTCGTCCTTGGCATCATCAAAAATCTGATTATCAGCTCCTATTCTGTATTTCGGAAACTGATTAGATGCAAAGCTCACATCAGCTGAAACTGCCTCCATCTGCATCTGATCCCCGAATTCTGGGCTTATCTTCGTCATTTGTCCAGCTTTATTGTTCTGATCAACATAAGTAAAATAGAAAGGTTATTTCCTTCATTGTGCATCTACTAAATGGATATACATATTTTCAAGGGCCTAGAGAGAAAAGATTAGGACTTCTGTACAAAAAATACTATATACAAGTACATTACATACATGATGTGCAGAGATAAGCGACAACTAATCAAAAACTCACGTTTGATTGTGCTTGACAAGTATGTCGTCTTACATCTAAATGCCCAAAATCTCAGATTTAGATTTAATTGCATAACAAACCAGTACAGAAAATTTCTGGTACAAACAGGATACTCATCATTCACAAGCCAATAAATATATGGGATTGTGAAGTAAGCCAAAATATGAGGATGGTGAAACAAAAACAAAAAGGGGAAAAACTTCCTGATTCTCACCTAGCGGGAAGGGAGAAAGTCGAATAAATTTTGTCATTCTAAGCATAAAACAACAGCAGCATAAAACTAACCAAATATAAATAAATAAATAAAAAGAAGTACATTTGAAAAACGAGTCAGAAAAAACCTGTGCCAAGAGGCCTTTGGCCTAATCACATAAGGGTGCACTTAGGTGATAGAAGAAATGAGGTTAGGAGTTCAACCCCTCTTCCAAGGTGTTAATCTAATTATTCTACCAATATTGACTTCCACCAATCAAAATACAAAAAGGAAAAAAACATGTTATCGGTGCTCAAAGCAAGTGATCAATCACAAATCCTTCGGCAGCATTCCAACTCGAATTCCCCCATGTCGTTACAGGCTAAGAATCATCATCAAACACCATTTATAATTGCATGCCTAGAAGAGGGGAAATTTAAACCCCAAAAAAAAAAAAAAAGTCATGGGCATAAGTTCAACAAATAATATTACCTTGTTGTACAATTAACAAAATAGTACCAAAAAACCAAACTTTATCACCCAAAAAAGACTTATCAGTGCTAAATGCAGTCATAGATCACCATTCTTTCAGGTACAAATGAAAAAAATTTCAACCCACATTCCCAAACATCCTCAAAACTTAAATCAACTTGCATATAAACAAGCGATATATATACATTCATTCATACATCATTAGAAAGTTCATAACTTTAAACCCACAAATATTCAGACAAATAAGATTCAATCTCCAAAATTAAATCTAAACCAAGAACAAAAAAACCCATCGAATTATGGGAGCAAAAACAAAGGGAAAATGTAAGACCCAGATAAAAGTAAAGCAAGAACGAAGGCAAGGAGGTGGAAAATGGCACCTACAGATCATGGAACAATGTGGGGAAGAATACTGAGGAATATGGTGAGGATTCTTCAACCAGTTCTTTGTTTTTCTTTTGAAGAGAGAGAAAGAGGATGAATAAACAAGTGAGGAGAAGACGGGAATACGAGAGAGGTGGCTGCTTTTGTAAAGCAAGAGAGTGAGAAAAGGAAAAGCCTCCCCCCCTCTGCCCAGACGGCTAGGTGTCAACTGTCAAGTCCCCCCTCTCTCTCTCCTCTCCCTCTCTCTCTCTCTCTCTCTCTCTCTGTGTTTATTCCCAAACTGCTAGGGAATATAATATTCATAACCTTTTTTTGTTAATTAACTCTTCAAAAAAAAGAAAACTTTTTTTTATTAACAATTGAACTCTATTTTAGTCACGATGAGTACACGTTATATTTTTTGTTGTTAGAGCCTCAGACTAATGACAAAATGCCACTTATTTTCACTAAAAATATTATTTAATTCTTTAAAACAAAAAAAATAAAATTTCTTGAATGGTGGGTATTTTTTAACTAAATATCAAAAATATTAGAAATACGTTTAGCCAATGGCATGAACGCACTCTTATTCATATAAAAATTTTCTCTCCATCTCATATTAGTAGATTTTATTTTACAAAACTAATTCAAAATTTTAATATATTTATTAAAATTTTAATAATAGTTTTTACATTATAGTTTGTTATTTTCTGTTAAAATTATTTTTGAAAAATTTGGTGAAAAATAAAAAATAATAATAATTGGTCTCGGACAAGCTGTACTGGAGTATTTTTTCTGTCAAAAAGGATTACACTTGAATACTACTGACTACTGTCATAACAAAAGAAAAGGCTGCTGCCATCACGCGCTGTCCCCACTCGCCGATGGTGGGTCCCCATCCAGCCTGAAACTGCGCAATTATCTATGCGGTGGAGAGCGCGTGTCATATTGCGCGTGGAACGAGTTTTTCACTTTCATATGAGGTGACCGGGAGATGCTGACAAGCGGCCGCTTGGCAAGCGGCCACAGTGCCGATTGTCAAGCGGCCCATCAAGCAGTTTATCTCTGTAGTCAACGCTTTGGATCTTAATCCAACTAACGAACAGTCCAGATTTCTATTTATTCGAATTAGATTTAAGCCGTTCGTACTAAGATGAGCAACAGGATGGCTGTTCGGCATCACTGTCAAGCACGGTGTGCTTGGCAGCATCTCTCATTCCACCTTTTAGTCCTCTAATCCTTCAAAAAAACCCCTATGTACCCATTCTTCATCTTCACATTTTTAATCATCGCTTTCGCGAATTGTAATAATTTAGAATATTTTTTCACACTCACGCTAGTGACGGTGCATTATGTGACTTAATTCCAATCTCACCTACGTGGATTAATCCATTCAGAAGTTATAACATCAATTCACATTGTAGACGCAATTGAAAAGATTATTCTTTACAAATAACTTGATCACATGTCAATAGGTAAGTGCATTTTCTTATATGGATTGCAATATCAGTGTTCTTTAAACTTTACCTATCTATTTCATACAAAGAATAACTATAATAAGTTCACACGTTTATGAATATCTGATAAAGATGTTTTTTTACAATAATATTTTCCGATAAAGATGTTTTTTTACAATAATTTTTTCCTCTTTTGTGTCTGCGTAATGAATATTTCAAATCAATACTGTAAACCCTGAATGGTACCCATTAGAGAGTTGAGTTTGGAGGAATCTTGAGATAAGCTTGTCCTAATTTTTATAATCTTTGTGTCCCATATTGTTGCACCTATATTCTATATTTTAAAATATGCATGACCTAATGTCCCAATATTTTGTTCCCTGTGAGCAGTACGCCTTGCTTGCGTAGTGAATTTTGGAGTGAAGAAATAAATTTCACGAGTTCAATTATTGAACCCATAAGTGGATAATTCTAAACCATTTTTTTTTACTTAATTAATGAAGATATCATAAATAACTTTACAAGAAATACTTATTTCAGTTTTCTCCTTAATAATCCGTTCGTCTCAGATTTTATAAATTGTCGTGCATTTATGTTCTATGCAATGTTTTTTGTATTTTTTTTCTAGAGTAATTTGTCCTTTTTGTTACGAGCAATGCTATAGACATAGATGAATGTGCACACATTCAAACACAAATGTATACGGAATTGTCTGATATACGTGACTCCCACACACATTGTATGGAGCCCACACATGTACATCGGACGAATCTAAGCACATCTGTGTCCGGATCTGTGCGTATCTATATATGTTCGTAGTAATTTTTTTTTTTGGTAAGGATGTGATGGATAGGAAAACAACGATCGAAAGAAAAGAGAGAATAAGAAGAATACCAAAAAAGGACGAAATGAAGAGTGAAAAGGTATGTAGAATCAAGAGCAATTAACAAGAAGATCTGCAACCTTTTATTTTATTTTATTTTTACCTAAATTGAGAGAAGAATCACGGGAGAGAGAACTCAAGAAATATTACTAACGCGTAATACTTACCATAGTCATATAAAAATATGTATCAACATCTATAATAGGAAAGTGCAACCGACCCACCTTAGGGTAGTGGTTAATGTGTAAAACTCGTCTCAATATTTACAAAATGCACATGAAAATTTTGCAAATAGTTATTGGTATCTCTACCCACAATGACACACTCTGTTTCTTAAAAGGGAGGATTTACTTTTCCTAATTGAGGTAGACTTGCCAAGTCGCATTTAGGTCTTAAATAATTTGCCATATCGGTGTACCCAAAACAAAGGGATCTTCTCTCCTCCTAAGATGCTCTCTATAACAAAACTATAAAGTTCTTCTTAATTAATATATATACTTTTCCGACCTATGCTTTAGAGTGGTGTCGATGGACAACCGCACTGACATCCTTACTTCTTGTTACGGGTGCTATATCTCGATGTGAACCATCCAGAAAATAACGTCAGTGGTTGAAATGCTCGATTCTCTCAGAGGATAAAAAGTTTACCAACTTTTCTCTATTTGGTAAACTTCATTCAGAAAAAAGTTGAAATTGCAACTACAAGGGTCTAAATTCCTTAAATTCCAACCAGACTCTCCAAATATTCCAACAGCCTAACTTTCAAGTGCTAGGTTGGCCAAACTCCACACATTACAAGGGAATGAATGAAAGCGTGTGTTGAAATGCTAATTGGTTTGAGGAATTCTACCAAACATGGCTTTAATTATGAGAAATTTGGTGGTTGTTGGCTAAGAACCAACTTTAAGACCTTTTTCTTTTTCTTAATTTTCCATCTTCTAATGATAATACTCCCTTCCTTTCAGAAAAATGATAATACTAGCTCCCATAAGATCCATTAATATAAAAACAAAGCGTAATAGTACCTCCTTCTTTTTTATTAATTTTCCATCTTCTAATGATAATACTCCCATAAGATCCATTAACATAAAAACAAAGCCTAATGCTTCTCACGCGCGTGCTATTCACTTGCATTGGATGTTTCTCCCTTAAGATCCATAGGTGTTGGCCCCATCCGGACTGTCCATGTTCGACAATGGATGGCTTAGATTTTAGCTCTGTTGGACGGCTAATATCTGTTCGGCTAAGATAAAATTTGAGTCGTTCATTGCTGAGTATGGACAGCCAAGATAGGGCCAACACCCATGCTTTAGGGACAGCATGCAAGTGAAGCTCTCCTTTCTTATCGCATCCTCCCTACTCTTATTTTGTGGGTCTTGTTTGAGGCTTACACCATTACAAATCATTGATCTCGTACATTATGTGAGAAAAAAATGTCTTCAAGAAAAATCAACTTGATGAATAACTCGTGTAAAACAGACGACAAATATAGTTTTAAACTTAAAACGTTCCTTCTGTAAACTCGATCTTGTGAGTTATTCACATACCTGTCCATATCTGATCAAGTTGATGATTGTTCTCCCCGAAATGCATGAGATCAACGGTTTAAATAATCGATATGAACACGAGATATTAGACCAATAAAAGAGGAGTATGTAGGAATGTGAATGATTGAAATATCCATGGGAGCAAAGCCCTCAAAAGACGTGATGTAGACTTAGGCCTGTTGATATATTCCACCACGAAAGGGATGATCAAAAAATATTCCACCACCAAGAGGAATGTGGGGCCTAACCTACATAATCCCAAACAAAACGGCTAATTGGCAACCTTTATTTGGACTTTTGTGTTTATACAGTCAGATGTCTAGTTTAGTTTACATGCACTTCAACTATTTTTGGTGTTACTAAACTAATGATCGGGCAAACGTTTCAGTGACCCAAAAATCTGAAATATTTAGTTTTTATGAGAATCGAACATGCTATCTCATAAAAACTAAACACTTATTATGCGCTTTCTTCATTTCGGTTTGGCCAAACACTTGGGGTTAACCTTTGCTCTGGACTTTAGAGTGTTTTATTGCATATGGGTGGGGTACAGTTGGTAGGTAACATTGTAGAATTATTTGTCCTTAATGATTGTTTAACAGTTGGATTAAAGTTAACATAAAGATCGACTTTGGAATCTTGAGAGGTACCCTGAACCCGTTTTAATTAAGGTTGAGCTTAACTAGTGGATGCATCAATTGAAAGGGACCATATACTAACGCAAATACGCAATTAAACTTTGGATCTTGTAATCCTTGACTTCCTTAGCTAGTTCTGTATGGCTGTATGCTTTATTTATGTCTGTGCTGCAACACTAGGGTTTGCTTCTTCTAAGATCTAGATTTATAATCTTGTTACAATCAACTTTTTGGGGTAAACCCTTACGAAGTTTTGTCCCGATTTTAAATGAGTCTCCTGGTTTGTGGGATTGGTCTCCAAGCATAAGTTAACTTGAACACACTGCCTCTCTAAGTTACAATAATAAATTCCTTACATATTTAAAGTTCTTGCCTTTTGGAGAAAAAAACACTCAATTTGAAATTGTAGCGTACACTATTGTGCTACGATAATACTATAAGCATACTTGCGATAGCTGTGAATACAGATTTTAGATTGAAAATTTCAAATTTTGCTTCAAATTCTAGATTTTAGTAGAAGCAAATAAATATATTTACCATAACTTTGAAATTATGATTAAACTGCAGTAAAAACGGGTAGTGTTTTATTCTCAAAAATTAAAAAAATCAACTTTCTCGAAACGTAAAATATAATAAAAAACTGATCCAAAAGCACCATAAAACTACCCAAATCCAACTGAAAACTTTCTCATAAACAAGTTCTATAATGTCACTATCAATCAGTTAAGGCCATTCCAGTTAATTAACCAGAGTGTGACTCTAAAATCTGGTGTCACCTGATTGTGACTTTTAAAGGTACACTGTTGCTTACATATCCAATTCCCTTCATGCTAGGCTTCAACAGGCAAAGAACATCCATTTATGGAGTCTGCAACTAATAATGCTCTAAATGTACGAAGTTTCTAACAAGCCCTAAGGTTTAATTAGCTAGTTCGATTGGTTGGTGTGCAATTGACCAGAATTCGATTATGGGGGTAGGTCCTTAGTCACGTAGTTCTTCAAAAATGACCTTCGCTTTTGCACTCAATCCTTGCTCTGCGCTTGCATTCTCAATACTAGCACTCGCGAATTCTAGTTGTTTGGTAGAGTTTTGAAAGCTGTTTTCGCGCATTATGTGACTTAGGTCAGGCCACAAGAAGTACTTTCTTATAAATCTCTTAGTCCCGGCATGAATGACTTGCTTTTAATCAGACTAGAGATGCAATTAGTCGAGATACTCGTAAGTTACCTCAAACACTCTGATAGTGGGAAAAAAAGAAAGAAAGAAAGACGTTCCTAGCGCACAAGAAAATTCTCGTATTTCTTCCTAGTGCCAATTACTCCTATTTCAGCATCTGGGCATTTGGTCTTGCTAAGGCTAATATGTTATTTACTACATGCGAATTTGGGCCTTGTTCGTTTGGGATCTCAAAACTTCTGGGCACGGTCTTCAATAAAATTTCTTCGTCTATCTCTCTACTCGTTACTCTAAAAAACCTCTCTCAAAACCCCCAAACGAGATCCTGACGTGCACATGGTTCCATGTGGAAACTTATTTTTATTTTTTTTTGATAATATGTGGAAACTTAGGCTCCGTTTGTTTGGACGTAAAATGTTTTCCGGTAAAATGTTTTACCTATTTTCCGGCGTTTGGTTGTGTAAAGAATGAGGAAAACATTTTACATGTAAAACATTTTCCATCAATTGGATGAAATAACTTACCCTTAAATTTTCCGTAAGTTATTTTCCGAAATGAACCCGCTGCCTTTTACTGCAATTCTTATTGCTCAGTTTTTTCGATCATCAGTCCTGACCTACGTTCAATTCTAATAATCTCATATTTCTCCACCGTTTAAGCTCTCCATCTCTCTTTGTACACTATTTTATCGATTTCTGAAAATATTTTCAAGTGTCAACCAAACACCGGAAAATAAAAGTTTGAAGTTTGTTTTCTGAAAAAACATTTTACATGGAAAATATTTTACATTGTAAAACATTTTACGTCGAAACAAACGGAGCCTTAATAAACATTGGAAAACTACACAAAGTGAGTGCAAAAGAAGAAAAGTATCACAGCTTTGAATAGCCGCATCTGGCCATATCAAACTTGGAGAAGCCTATGCTACGAGAAATTTTTCCGGGTGGGCACGGGCCACATAGTGTTGAGCACGTATCTTGGCCGTCTAAAAGTGTTTTGGATGGTCCAAATTTGTTTTTGGCTTAAGGAGGTGTTTTGATAATTTTAACAAAAAAATTAATCCAAAATTATTAGTAAATAATGAAAAAATGTCTTACTATTTTAAGATTCAACGTATGCCCTTATTTGTAAACCGAGAAAAACGCGAAGCTTAACATGTAATTTTTTTTCGGTCGAACGGAAATTTACCACGTTAATATGTAATTGATGAGCCAAAAAACGTGCATATCGATCATGCACCAGAAATATGCATAGCATCTTTCAAAATTATATGTACCATACATTTTCAAGGTACACCCCAGCGTAACTAACAAAAAAAAAAAATGCATTATATAACAAAACCTGCGTAATAAATATGTTTTAATGTATCGATGGTAAGCTTTCTCCATCAAATTTTAATGTAGTTTTAATTTAAGGATCGATCTAGATCTCATTTCATTTAGTTAAAAGTTGAACACCTTGGGTCAACAAAATTTAAAAGTATATAACACTACACAACATTTAAGGCTATACGGAGAGCTATTATGTACTCCTTCCATCCCATAATGTTTGTCCGGTCTACAAAATGATGACGTAAAAATAATACAATTTTTGCAAGAAAAACTCTAATTTTTTTCAACAATTCACTAGATATTGATGAATTCTTTAAATTTATGAAAAAAAAATTTGATTTTTTTTCTTGAAAAAAATACATGATTTTTGAGTTCTCATTTTGCGGACCGAATAAACATTTTGGGACGGAGAGAATATTATAGATGTATTTTGTACATCTACTAGCAGTATACGTAGTGAGAGGGTTCGGGCATACCAGGATGTAGCTCAAATGCCCAATGTCTGCCCACAACAGCCCAATTCTTTATATCACAGTGGGAGCAACCAACGTTTACCGTTGGTAACAGGAGTAGGGTGGGTCAAATCAATTGTAGGCTTTTATATTTAGGCTACGTTTGATGTAAAATATTTTTTCAGAAAATAAATTTTAAAATTTTATTTTTTAGTGTTTGGTTGATATTTAAAAAATATTAGAATTTAATGTTGGAGAGATATGAGAGAGAGGGGGGGTTTAAATGGTAGAGAAATATGAGAATATTAGAATTGAACGTTGATCAAAATTGACGATCAAGAAAACTGAGTAGTGAGAATTGCAATAGAAGATAGTGGATTCATTTCGAAAAATAACAAAAAAAAATTTACGCCCAAACAAACGGAGCCTTATAGATTATAAAATTCCACCCAATGTCACCCTTTTACTATATTTTTATCAAATATTAGTACGGCGTGATTTTGTATGATGACTTTTCTATAAAAAAAAAATATTATGCAAATTGATAATTTTCATCTACTTTTGAATAAAACTAAACAAAGTAAATTAATTCCTTACATTAGCTGTAATTGGAACCCCTTCATTTATTGGGTCCAAAGCTTTTTGATAATGATGTGATAGGAGTTGATGTAGGCCATATGATAACTGGAATATCCATCCATGTGATATTGGAAAGTGGAATCCTATGGGGCAGATGCATGCATAGGATTCATTCCTTTCTCGACCTTTTGACTAAGATCAAGCGTAGAGTAGTGTTACTTGCACTCACGTACAAATATCGGGTGATATCTAGGGGATATTTAGTAATGCTCCTAGAGCTCGTCACTAGGTGGTCTAGGAACCATACATATTGATGTAGGCTCTATCACGTAGTGTGGGGTTTCCACATCAACATGTAACGGTAAAAGAGTTTTGGAGCATCACGTAATTGTACTCCAAGAACACTAAATAATCACTCATATTTTGTTTTTTTATTTAATTTAAGTTTCAAGAATTTGGGGATATATTAAAATATTCAAGTTTCTTATTCGTATATATATTTTTTTCTTCTTGTATAAATAGTGTATGCAAAGTGCCATGAGATTTTTAGTGTGCATAATATAGGAGTTCAATACATAATTCTTAAGAAATTAGAATTACTAAATCAACTTTCGAAGTATATGTCTAAAGAAATGTGTCGAATAGAGTTCTCAAACTCTTATCCTAGTGTTCAATGTGCGACACACATATATTAAGGATACATTTACGAAGATCTATGTAAACCAATGTGCGGATTATAAGCTAGCAAAGGATGCTCTTATTCGAGAGCGTGAATTTATTTATTTTTACAGTTTTACGGTTCCTCTTGTTTTTTCGTAGTTTCAATTACAAGAAGACAGTGCAGGGGTATTTAACCCTAGTAATTTGAAGTTTTAATTTATATCTAATCCCAGAACTTCGAAGTTTTAATTTATGTTATTTTGATTTCCCAAAAAAAAGAGAAAAAAGTTAGTATATACTGTACTAAGCAAAGGTTAATTTAGACTGTCGTCACTGTCCCACCAAAAGAGGAATGCTTAGTCCGAATCTCAAGAGATATTTGGGACATAGAACGGTCAAGGGCATCACATGGGTAGGTCCAAGTTCAACCTCCATCTGTTGGGCCAAATCAGGCTAAAAATAAAAGAAGCAGCAGCAGCAGCCGAAGCCGCCACGGTTAGGTCGACTGGTTGGTAGGTTTGCTCTCCATTCAATTGAATCAAGATTCAATTATTGGGGTCAAGCTGTAGGAAAGTTTTTTTTTTTTTTTTTGTGAATTTCCTAGTTTCTTGCATGGATGACTTGCCTTTGACAAGACCGAACCCGGGGTACAACATGTGTGTTGGCCCAATTTGAACCATCCATGTTCGGCAATGGACGACTCAGATTTCATCTCGACTAGACAAATGAGATCTGCTCAGTCTAAGCCGTCCATTGCCGAGTATGAACAACCGAGATGGGGCCAGATCGGAGAGGAGATTAGTTCATAATATGCACGTAAACTAACCTAGACACCCCTAACCATCTGAAAAAGGAAAAAATAAAACATCAAACAGCAGCAGGCCAGCAGCGTGGCCCCTTTGGCAGGCTGGAGCCCCCTATGTTTGGGATACCTCAACTCTGATCTTTTTGGTAGCTACCTGAAGTGCATGCTCGTAAATTCGTACGTGTAACGTGATGAGTCATTGAGTGTGTCTATATATGGTTATTACAAGAACTAGGGGTCCATAGCAGTGATAGCACTTTGTTATAGCATGTGACTGCAGATCAAGAGGAACCCATTTGGACTTGGATCTGTCCATTTTTCCCAGACTAGTTCGGTCTATTTAGGTGCATTCGAGTTATCTAAAAGTGTTTTAAACTGCTAGGATTTAAAGTGAGTGTTTATTATTATTTTTTAAAAACACCCCTTTAAATTTGAGTCGTTCAAAACACTTTTGGTGGGCCCTTCTTCTTCTTCTTCTTTTTTTTTTTTTTGTACATATGGAGTACTATATTTTGTTACTAACCACAAGGGATAGAAGCAAGGTCGGAGCCAGAAATTTGGGATAAAAA
>BPLS01031332.1:0-16286 GCA_019656275.1 Rhododendron kiyosumense
TGATCGAAGCCTACAACAACATGCCCGACTACCCAAACAAACCTCCCAAGGTATACAAATTGTGAATCTATTACTATTATTAAGAAAGAATTTGGGGTCAATTTCTTATATTATTAATCGTCCCCTTTTTCATCTAGGGTTTGGTGGAGGACTGAAATTGTATATTTTTTGAGAATCAAGTCGATAGATAGTATATTAAAGGAATTTCCCCTGTAGACCTAAATAAAGTCCGCAATGTTAAATCAAGAATATGGGCTTTGTGGTTTATGTTTGATCAAACTAATTGTCCCCTTTTCATCTAGAGTTGGTTGGAGGGCCTTGAACGGGATTTGAATTTTAAAGTAGCACGAGCACGAGCCCTTGGTTGGTATCCTCCCCACACTTCCCAACAGCAGGATGAGGGGGAGGGGCATGGAGAAGGAGAAGAACAGCCGACCAAGAAGCCTCGTTTTTCCAGAGTGCCATATGTACTGCCTTCTCCCGAAGTACCACGGATTAGAGTTCGTAACTTCACCAAGGAGGAGAGGGAGGTTTACAACAAGATGGTCTTTGAGAGTGATGTATGTATACATACGTGTCCAATATGTGTATGTTCAATTGGATCTTTAATTTTCATTGTTTCCTATACATACATACAGGGTTTTGATTGTCCTTACGTTCCCCCTGAGATTGCTATCCCTGGTATCCTCAAGCCAGTTAAGGTGGAACAGCTGAAGGGCTTGGAAGATATGGCAGACTTAGCTATGAAACACTACAATGACCAAAATGTATATGCACGCTCTTTGGTTCATTAACGTCCTTCATGTTTTTGACTATGTTTCTTGTTATTAGTTGTAACTTAGCTCGTTAAATTGTAGAACACGTCGTACCAGTTTGTCAAGGTCATCAAAGCCAATATGAGGTGGGATGGAGGTAGTACATATAACATTACCTTCCAGGCCAAGGACGACACAACTTGTTCTCCTCCACAGAACTTCCAAGCATGTGTGACTAAATTTATGGACAACACTAAGGTCCTCTTTTGCAGGGTTGAACAAGTATCCAAACCACCCGGAGGTACAAATTGTTTCATTTGTTTTTCTTTTATGCTGCTTTCGAATTCATGCCATGGCTGTTGACCACTAGTTGGTCCCTTAACTTGTTTTCTCCCTTTCCATGTTATTGGCCTTTTTCTTTGTTCACTGCATTGTTGCACCTTTCACAAAGTGAAAATCAGCTGTTGGTTTGATGGAAGCTGGAAAGGAGAAATCGTTTTGCTTAACAAAGTTGCCTTCATGTCATATCATTTGCTTTCTGAATAATAATTCTTTTAACTTTATCCTCAAACCAGATAAAATGCCACGCTAGTGTTGTTTACAAATGGTAGGAAGAGAACCTGGATTCGTTCAGCATATTCAAAATTGTTTTCCCATCCAACATCTAGTCTTTACATTTGTCACCTTTGGTAATTGTTCTGTGTTCCTGCGCTATTGTTTATCTTGAGTTTCCCTTTCCACGAAATACATGCCTCTGCCCAGTTTGTCATAATGGCCGTAAAAATACTTCAGTAATTTGGTTTAGTTATTCCTCCTTGCATGTTATTCCAAACCATGAAAACCCAAAGTTATATATGTGGACTATGAACCTATGGTATATTTGTTAGCAAAGTTTGATGTTTTGTGTGTTGTCTCTCGCGTTCCTTCCAATATGATTTGTGTTGTAAATTTTGAAGCAATCATAATTCTCGATGCAAAGATCATCCTCCCCAACCCGCCTTCCCTCCGTTTTTTGGCTGATTTAACAAGCAATTGTTCCTCAGTGAACCACTATATTTTGGAACGTTTAGGCGGTAACAAAGAAGAGGATCTCTACATATCGTTACTGTGGTGAAAGGATTTGATGTTTCTGTGTATTAGAAATTCACTTGCCTATCTTCTGTTTGGTAAAATGTCAGCTAGTATTTTTTGATATTAGAGTTTCAATGCAATTTTATGAACTAGAAGTTGAGGCACACAAATTTTGTATCGAGATCATAATCTATACATAACAGTATCACTATTAAAGCATCATAAAATCATCAATAAGCTCTCATGCACCTGACTGTATTTTTTTACCTTGTTTCTTTTATGGGGAACGAGCTTCAGTGATGTAATGACTCCAGAAAAAGTGAAACGAACCAATGAAGATACCGAACATAACACCAAAGGAAGGAAATATATGATTCTTGGAAAAACAGAAGTATATGATAGTGAATCAGGTGACTAGGCTAAATGTAAACACAAAAACTTAAGAATCGAATGCGACTGCATGAATTACCATCCATGTGCATAGATAACATGATTGAAATCAACACACTTCTGGGTGTCATCTGCAAGTGATCATTAATAGTCGGGTAATCGAACAAAAAGTTCCATTCCATCCTCATTCATTTTCTTCACATGCTCCAATTGAGGCTCTGCCTTTGGCAGCACAAAATGTAGTTGGAAAAGGGTAAGGTTAGTTGTGAAATCCGTGGTTTGGATTTTCATGGAGAGCCCACTAACGTATTAGTAACGGAAGCAGTACTGGAAACCGAAGCAGGTTCGTTGACTCGGGGGATGAATTTAATAAGGGGGTTGTCTGATAGTGTGCCATCATTTTTCCTTTGATAACTTTCCATTGTCTTGCTATCTTTGTTCTTTTGTGTTGCTTTGTTTTGTGTTATTTCCCCTTGCTCTTATTTTCACCAACTTAGAGAAAGGAAAAACAAAATGTATATGTACATAGAACACCATTGGCATTTATTTACTTGCAATCACCGCAACTATTGTAGCATTTTTAGGATTTATGAGTCAATTAGATGCCTAGTTGAGGGAAAAAACCTAATTTATCTCAACTTAACTGCCAAGTTTGTTCCAATGACGTGTCATTTAATTCAACTGCAATGTGCTTATTACTTAAGAGACATCATTTAAAACGAAATGATATCATCATTTTACTATATGAGCAACCAAGTACTCTACCTACGGAAAGAGCACAAGATAACGAAAAAAAAAGTCGAACTTCCTTTGTTTTTGTTTTGTTGTGCTACCTAAGGTCAGTCTTGTGCGAGCTAAACTACTGTAGAGAGTTTATTGAAACCATTGATTTTGGTAAATGATATCGTCATTTTTCTATATGGCAATCAAAGTCTCTACCAGCGAAAAGAGCACAAGATCATGGGCTTGGAAAGAAAAAAAGTCGAACTTCCTTTGTTGTCCTTGTGGTGTGTTACCTAAGGACAGTCTCGTGCGAGCTGAACTACTGTAGAGAGTTCATTGAAATCATTGATTTTGGTGTATGTAGAATCTTCTGAATGCAAAACGACTCTTTTGTAGCTGTACAATGGATAGAGACTCTTTTGAAGCCATGTTCCTATTGTTTGCATGAATATAATTGGACGATAAGTTCACATCGTATCCAAAACACCACCTTGAATATAACTGCGAGGAGACCTATGTGTGGGGGGCAATAGTTTGTGAAGGACTTAATAAAACTGCAAGGTGGGAATGAATTTAGGTTGCCTGTATGTGTAAAATAGTGTAAAGCAATGATTATTTAGTGATGCAGTTTATTATATTTTAGGAAGCTTAAAAGGAAGTAGCAATAACTGTAATGTTCATCGACGTTGAATGGTGTACATCTACATTGAGTGTTTGCTTAAAAAAATGGAAATTGTGTGGTTGGAGTGTGTGTGAAAATTCTTGAGGAGTAAATCATGTGGGCTTCTGAATAGAATATCTTAATCGTTTACAGATTTTTAATTTTTTTTTTTAATGTTTTTAGAACTTATCAATCTCTTATGCTATTTCGCAGGTCCCAAAGTGACATCACGGTAGTTTTGCGGTTGTTTGTTGAACTTACCAATCTCCTGTGCTATTTGCAGGTCTCTGGGGGAGAGACATAGCGGCCACAGCAATGTAGTAACCCGCGCGTGTAGTTTTGTAGTTATGTTAATGGAACTCTTGTTACTATCTTTGGATTGAAAGCGCAATTACTTTTAACTTTGTGGTAAGTGTACTGACAAACTATGTACGCATGTTATGGGCTCGTTTGTCGCAATAGTGTTACTGTGTTCCAAATACTGTGAGTAGAATGTAGCAGCACTGTGGCAACGTTAATGGCAAATATTGTGTGTTCTAGAGCGAAACTCAGCTGACACAGGAAGCAAAACACAGGTCTAGGTTTTGAGGGGGAGGCTATCGCCTCTCCCCCAGCTACACCGCCCTTCCACCGTAAACTCACCCCCTCCAAATATGCATCCTCCCTCTCCCCCCGCTTCACCTCCCTTCCACTGTAAACCCACCTCCTCCAAATAAGCATCCTCCATGCCCTTCCACTGTAAACCCACCCCCTCCAAATAAGCATCCTCCATCCCTCATCTCTGTCGGCTCCGGTCCTCTGCAGCTGTAGTCTGTAATGATCTGGTGACAGCCGCCCCTCTCGTCCACGTATCAACCTCCACTACTCCATCTCCCTTTCCCAATTCAACAGGTTGTCCTTTTGCTTTGATCACCCCGCTCCCCCTTCCGGCTTTCCCCACCCCGATTGATCGGAACTTTCTTTGTCCTTCCCCCTTCCATCTTTTCTCTCTTCATTCTCCCTTTCCCTGTCCGGTCCGAACGGCCATCTCGGGTCTGACTTATGCGTGAATGTCTTGTGCTTTCATTTGGGGTTCCCTGTTTTGTTCTTTTCTTGCTGGTTCAGGTGGTATCAATCAAGTGGCTCGATTGAAGCGGTGGCGCTATTTGTTGGCCGCCACCGGCTGCAGTTGTGATTTATTGAGATGCATGAGTTGAAGTTTTCTATGTTTTGTTACAAGTTTTCAGTTTTAATTTTCTGTATGTTAGTGGTGGGTAGATAAACATTTGCGGTGGTGGTTTCTTTGCTGTTAATAATTCATAGTTCAATAACCATGGTTTCGGTGTGATTTTGTATTTTCACTATCAATGCTGCATTGTAGTTGGCTTATGGACCATCTAGTTGCACGAGGTATTTCCCATGCACGCAGTGCTCTCTATCGGAGGTGCAAAAAAAATCACTAGGTTGGCATCGGTTGGTCTCTGTGGGAAGCATCGCCCATTGTAGAATTACTGTGATAACTGGATATTGACAAATAGCATGTGAGGCATAAACTCAAGGATAGCGCTTCGGTGTCTCCTTCCGTTTTGGAGACACTATAAAAAATGGCATGACAAAACCAATTAAAGCATAACAAAAACCATTAAATGTATAACTAAGGCATAACAAAAAAATTGGGTACCTATAGAACCTGTAATTGGCGGGGAGGAAAAAAAAAAAAACCTTCAGCCCACCTCCTTAACCACGGTTAACATTCTTATCCTCTACATCTCATATCTACATCTCTTCCACGTTTATCTCCATCTCCCACATTCATCTCTTCCCATTTAACCTGGTTCATCTCCATCTCTTCTCGCCCTCAAGCAACCACCCTTTCCTCCTCCTCAACCGCACCCACGACCACAACGCCTCTCCTCGATTCCAAGCTCGGCGGTGGCGGAGGAGGCGCGAAGATTCCCGTCAGGCTGTTGGGAGCCGTGATGTTCGGGGTCAACTCGGCAATCGGATACATGCTGATGCTCGCCATCAAGCAGTGGCGTAGCCAGAAAATAATGTAAGTGGGGACACATTTAAATACATTTCAACCACAAAATTTTGTTTCAAGCAACGTTAAAATATTTGTGCTAAGAATTGAAAAACCTAACATAATTTTTTAATATAGTAAATTACATAGAATATAAAAACAATCGAACTACTTAAATTGTCTCAGCGGATCAAGTCTAAGACCAATTCACTACATAATATTTAGCATTATTGCTCCAATTGTTCATAATTGCTAAAGTATAAAACATATAACCCATGGTTTAGCCATTTTTGAATTTTGGACATTATGTATTAGAGAGTTCCAAATAGTAAGTGGCGGCTATTTTTCACATTAGACATCTCATTTCGCTGGTATAATGACAATATTCAAATATGTGGAGAAGAAATTGAGAATGAAATGATGTTTGACTAGAAAAAATACAATTATGATATACAATTAACTAGAGAAAATACAAAATATACATTTTAAAATCTTAAATTTAAATTTAAAAAAAAATTGAGCGGGGCGCGTGCCCCCGCTCGTCCTATTCTCCCTCCGCCACTGCAGGCATCAAGTCATTCAACGACGGCGTGTTTGTCGCCATTGTGGCGGGGCTGTCAGCCGGGTACTTGGTGTTTAGGAGCTATGATCAGGATGTGGTCGTTGTTGACAATCCTTGTGCCTGTGCTTGAAAAAGGGGAAATCTTTTTTTTTTGATCTGGAAAAAGGGGAATAGAAATTGAAGTTTCAAATCATTTCCGATTTGGATCTGGCCCTCTCCTTTGATTGTTAGTAATAGTAATCATGTGTCTTTATTTTTCGTTTTTGGGGTTCGATGATTGGATCTAAGGATCCAATTTTCTTCTGTATTTGGAGGACCTTCTGCGATGGGTTCAGTTTATGGTAAAAAAAAATTAAATACAACGGTAATACCACTTATTCTGCTGATGTGGTGCAACGAACCAATCAATTTTGACCATGTATGAATCCAAGTCCACGCAGCGGTGATGTGGTGGTTAGTGAGATCTATGTAACTACCCATCACATATGCATAATAGGGTCAATATGCCAGCCCTGATGTTTGGGTTGCCCAAGCCCGGCTCCAAGTTTGGTTACCCATATACTATTAAGTTATTAAAAATAAAAATGACATGCAAGTAAAAAAAATCGATGTTACATTGTACTTTTTGTTTGAATTACATCAACAAATCAAAATCAAAATGCAACTATGGTTATATTGCTTTGTGATTACCACAATTCAACTCAAAGAAAATTACTTCTCATTACTTTAACTTATCCATGTACTTATTCTCAATTGAGATCACAATCAATTCACTTAATTTCTCCTGTGATATAGTAGTCCGAAGGTAATTTTTATGCGGCTTCAACTAACAAAAGCTACTCTATACCAAAGCAATTGGTTTTACAAATCCTTTTTAGCAAAAGAGCCTACGAGATATCGTTAAAATTAAGTGAGTAATATTTATCACTACATACATTTTAACGTTTATATCAGTTAGTGTAATCAAAAGAAATACAAAAGTAAAATAGTTCGTCCAAGACAAACAAAAAAGATACATTACAATAAAATTTATTTGCCAAATAAACCCTTTAACTTTTAATAGTAAAGGTCACCCGAAAAATAAAAAACGAAAAAAAGTAATTGTAGCTAGAAAGCTTAAGGCTCCATTCTTTTAGCCTTCAAGTTAAACTTAATTTGAGAATTTTGTCCTTATTTGAATTTTTTTCACATTTATTAGTTTTGAGCCAAATTTTTGTAGATTATTGATTCGTCTCTACTAGACAAATGAGAAAAATAAAAAAAAAATTCACTTTTATCCAAGTATTCTGATAAATAACCATTTTTTAGTGCAAAAAGTGACTTTTTGTGCTAAAAATTGGTTATTTCTCAAAACACTTAGATGAAAATAAAGAAATTTTACTTTTTCGATTCCTCTCGTCGAGACGATCAATAGCCGATAAAAGTTTGACACAAAATTAACAAATGCGAAATAAATTTAAATGAGGACAAAATTCTAAAATTAAGTTTAAGTTGAGGTAAAAGAATGGAGCCTTACTATTTTATTATTATTATTATTTAAAAAGATGTCCTATGGAGACAGATAAAGAAGAAATTAAAAATGACAGAGGGAAAGGCCTTGTGACTCGAACCTGGAGGTGGACCATGAAGACAAACTTTTCCGCTGGACCGAAGTCAATCATCAGTTCTAGAATGAGAAGCTTTTAATATATAAGTTTTAAGATAATATATAAGTTTCGGTGGGTGTAATCTCCGCGCACACAAAACGGCAGCATTTTTTGTCCTGATCTTCGCATTGGTTCAAATGCTCGATCTAAACAGATGAGATTCAACATATTTTGCCAAAAATGAATTAAATCACTTATCAATGCATACTTGATCAGATGTAAAATGTCATTCTACTAATGAATCTACATCCCAATAAAAGGGCATTCTAAACCTAGTAGACCTAAAAATTTATGAAAGTAATTAAAACACTAAGCAAAACAAAATGGACAATATCGGTCGTCATGATTGTGTTGCGACCGTATGAGTATTGTACATTATATAAAAGCACAAGTGTAACAATCCGAATCCTCAAGCACAACCACCAAACACATAATAAAATTAAACGCTTAACGTCACCAACTCAATATGTAGCAACAACTAATTAAATGCTATCCCCCACTTCCTTAATATTTACGTTTATTCTCATATACATGTAGACACCCTATTCTGGTCTATCCGGATCAGCACGTTTGTGGTATTTTGTTACCCCGATGATGATAAACGGTCGGAAACTCTCCGAGGTCGATGGAAGGTCGTGAGCTTTGAGTGTTGGACCCTCCTCTTTCAAACCATTTCAAACCCCGTCAAACCCTTCAAATCCAGAGCCAGATAAGCCTCAGCAAAACCGTACCTTGCTTACGCCAACTCTTGCTTGGCGTGCGCCAGGAAATTGCCACGTGTCGGACATCGACCGTTGACTTAGTTTGACCTGGCGCACGGCGGCATGTAGGTGGCGTACGCATGGTCAAGGCCGGTCAAATCACCGCTTTTCTGTCACGTACTCGAGACTTTGTAACCAACCCAGTACAGTGCAGAGCCTCCTGATCATTGCTTTCTGCAGGGCCGTCCCCCTCTCTCTCCTACACAACCCATCAACAAGTCCCATGCATTTAATGCATGGAGGCTCCTTCTAACCTAACCCAACCCCCCTAACCCCAGCTGATCACCACTGATTCCAGCCTCTCTCCTCTATAAATGCCAACCCTTGCATTCATTTGCAAAGGTTAACCACATTAAAGGAACCAAGTTCATTTTCTCTCTTCTCTCTTGTTCTTGCTCTCCCATTGTAAGAGTGAGAGATAGAGGAGCTTCATACACCCCTCCCACTGATCAGCCACCACACAGCCTCCATCTTCAACCCCCAAAGCTCAAACCATCCTTCCATCTCTTGCACCAAAGGTATACCACCTTTGCGTTGCTTTCTGTTTTCAGTTCCTGAGGGGAACCAGAAGGGTTCTGGCTAGTAACTAATACTAGTCCAGGCCCCTCTCTGGTAAAATAAATTAGTCGCAGGGGGTAATCCATGGCGCACGCCAACTATATCAAACCGTACGCCACCTTTGGCTGTATGAGCACAGTTGGCGTGGGGATCATGAAGCGTCCATCATTACTCATTTCCTTTCCTGCCATCACTTTCTAGCATGCTAATAACCAGCTTATTACTTTCTGTATTTTAGAACTGTTCAAACGTAGCTTTCAATACTTGTACTTTTTTGCTTTTAAGGCCTCTGGGGTATTTCTGGTCATCTTCCAAAGCCCAAATGAGGTAAAGCCAAACACTGGTTTGACATGCAAACTTGGCGTACGGCCCCCACGGGGTGGCGCACGGCACGCTTGTCACAGACCGGTGCATGGCCCTTACATCCTAGTTTCATCTTGGCCTCTTATTCCTCCCCACTCTGATTATGGGGTTTACTGTGTCATTTTCATGGCTCTTAGCCATTTCTCTTCCCTGTACATGTACTTGAACTATATCTTGAACTGCGTGGTTTGTCCTGGGTGTGCACTGGTCCATTTCTATTCGATTATCTAATCTCTCTCTCTCTCTCTCTCTCGATTTGTTCCCATTCGATTCAAGGTTTCATTTCTCTCAAAAAATTGGGGAAACTACAGATTTTTTTGGTTAGGGTTTCGATTCTCTCTCTCTCTCTCTGTGGATCGTTCTCTATCTAAGAAATTAGGTTTTTTTTTTGTTAGGGTTTCAGTTTCGATTTCCATTAAGAACAAGATACGAAGAAGAAGAAGAAGATCGACTGGAGAAAGTGATTGAACCAAATAAGGTATCTCTCTCTCTCTCTCTCTCTCTCTCTCTCTCTCTCTCTCTCTCTCTCGGTCGTTTGACTGATTTGAGAAACCCCTTTCCTTTACGTTGGGACATGTCTGCCCCTTTAGTGTGATATCAATTGCTTCAGGGATGAACAAGTTCCCGATATGCATCCACCCTTCTCTCACTTTGTCAGCAAAATCTTTTGGTTTGTTTTTTTGCTGATCATTAAAGGTTGGGACATTTCTTGGTAATCATCTATTTGAAGTTGATTGGTGAATGATGACTCTTTAATTTTATTTATGCATTGTTGTTTAGTCTTATGAAAATTTTAATTGTTGTCTTATTTTTTTAGGTCTTCACTAGATGCTCCGTTGTATGGTGACGACGACGAAGACGATGACTTGGACAATAAATGTAAGTGTTTTTTTAACTATTTCTTGTGCAGATCGCTTGCCTAATTGGGGCATAATTAATGATAGAAGTTGTGTTCTATGTTCTGGTGGTGTGGAAACGCATCACCATCTGTTCTTTGACTGTGTGTATGTTTTCCAGGTGTGTAAAAAGATAAAAGTCATTTTGAGGCCTTGGCTTGCCTTCTTGGGAAATTATTGAAGTTTTATGTCTACAAACTCTGCTTTGCTGCCACTATTTATGTGGTTGTGTTACCTACGTTTTGCCCCCAAAAAAATGACCTACATACACTAATTACAATGTTGTCTTGTTTTCTGGGAGTATTTCTCTTGTCTAGTCTGTAGTTGAAAATTCTCTGCCTTCATTAAGGAAGCCAAGAGGAGATCCATCTTAATGTCAAAAAAAAAAAGAAAATTCAAATCAGGCGGATGGGTTAGCTACTATTTTTACTTTCAAACTTCCAATATTGTCTACCATTTGTTGTTGTGTTTTAATTTTAAGCTTTCAAAGTTGTGTTATTGAGTCCATCTTGCCAAACTCGTTGTCACTTGCCAAAAATTCAAATAGTCTCAAGTCTCAACTCATTCTGTCAACCGTAGTCTGATGTTTAATTTAAGTTGGCAGGGGTTTCCTCTGTCCATCTTTGTGTCTTGGCATCTCGCTTTTAGGCTATTTTTTAACTATAATGCGTGAGTTTAAACTAACCTGTGCTAATTGGATCGGACAGCATTGACTTAATTATGAAAGATGGAGGGCGCGCTTTTGGAAAAAATGAAGATAAAAACAAGTGCGAGGAGTAGATGATAGCCTACCCTAAAGTAAAAATTCACAGTTCTCAATCAATGGATTGGAGTCCGTAAAGTGTTATTTAAGTACAATGGTACTTTTTTTTTTGTGAACCATGTAACTTCATATCATGGTGTGTCAACTTTCCAGGAAGAAAGTCATACGCGTGGATGATCTTGTGGATGATTACTTGAAGGAGAATAAAAGGCAGAAGATGAAATCAAAACGGGCAAAGGCTCAAAAAAAAAAAACCTATTTTTCTGATGAGGACGACGACATCAGAAAAGTCAAACTGTCTGAATGTGTTGAAAAATGTCAACAAGAGGCACAGACTTTCTATTTGCTGTTTTGACTTCAGATAGTCTATTTTGTTTTGGTTGTTTGGCCTTAAGTGGCCTGGTTATTTTGTAAGAGTGTTGCCTCTCTCTCTCTTTGGGCTGTTTTTTAACTAATTCTTGTTTGAGTTACATTAGTTCAGTTCAACTATTTCTTGTGAAGATGTTGTCCAGCGTTCTCCTTTGGTGAACTATAAGGTCTTATAGTTAGATCATTGCTTCATTTCATTACACTAGCAACGTCTTCTATTGGTTCAAGAAGGATGCAGCAGCAATACTTGCATCCACAAATTTTTGTTTTCCATTTTCTGAATGATGTTAGATTTGAGGCTGGATTATCATTGAAAAAAGGCCATCAATTTTTTGTTTTCCATTCTCTCTTTAAATGTTTTTTCCCCAAATAAATGCGTTTTTTATTTTTCACGGGGTGATGGAATACAAGAACCAAAATGCTACTTGTCCTCATTATGCTTGTCCTGGGCTTCATTGGAATTATGTTTTGGATTCTTCCCCAAAGGTCTGTGACATGGAACTGATTTTGGTTCCATGGTTATTTGGGGTTTTAGTTGTGTTTTTTTTAGTACATTCATGAGAGCATATTTTGGATTCTTCCCCAAAGGTCCGTACCTCATATTTTTTAATACATTTACTAGAGCATTTTTATACTGTGAGATGCATATTTTTCAAAGTACATTCATGAGACTTTTGTAGCGATAAAGAAAAGGAGACCAACCACTCCCATAATGAGAGAGAGAGAGATATGTCATTACTTTTCTTTTTCATTCTCACATTCTCGAGATTCTTCGTCGTCCAAGTTTATCAAGTTGGTCTTCTCACCCTCCTCCCTCAGTGGAGGCAGGAGTTCGAGCCCCGAGAATGTTGAGGGCGGGTCTTAGGGTTATAGACAGTTTCTGAACCCCTTGTGAACTAACCTACTAACTCATTAACTCGCCCATATCCGCTGATGTATAAACTACGGCAAAAAAAAAAAATTATATTCACGAGAAGACTTGCCCATCTTAACCTCTGTATGGTACTTCATCTTTTAACCCATTCTCTCTCTTTCAATATTTTTTTTCCCAAATAAATGTGGTTTTTTTTTTCACGGGGTAATGGGATACAAGAACCAAAATGCTACTTGTCCTCATTATGTTTGTCCTGGGCTTCATTGGAATTCTGTTTTGGATTCTTCCCCAAAGGTCTGTGACATGGAACTTATTTTAGTTCCATGGTTATTTGGGGTTCTAGTTGTGGTTTTTTTTTTTTTTTTTTTTTGTAGTACATTCACGAGAGCATATTTTAGATTCTTCCCTTAAGGTCCGTACCTCATATTTTGTAGTACACTTACGAGATCAATTTTATACAGAGAGATGCATAATTTCTATAGTACATTCACGAGAATTTTGTAGCGATAAAACTATGGGGACCGACACTCCCATACTGATAGGGTATCGATGGGCACCCGAGGCCCATTCTATGTCCCGTATGGATAATTCGTGCCGTTTAATTATTTAAAAAAATAAACCTGAGTGGGCCCGTGAACAGTCAGCAGTCAATTTGATATGTATAAGTGCTTGATCCAATCTTCAATTTTTTCATTTAGATTTCATGATTTGAAGTCTGAATAAAAAAAAAAATGAAAGATTGGATCGAGAACCTATACATATCGGATTGAGCTGGTTTTTCATGGACCCACTCATTTTTTTTGAACAATTGAACGGCTCAGATCATCAGTACGGGATCAGGAGTAGGCCCTGCGTGCCCGTCGGTACCCCATTCTTATTCTTATTACCAATTGATATTGGTAAAAAGATTTAAGTTTATCTCGATGTAATTTAAACGCCCTTACCAGTATCCGATAAAACTTATTTTTTACTGAGACTCTAGACAAATTTATTGATCAAAAATTACAAGGAAATTTGATTTAGAAAAGAACTGACAAATTTTCATTTGATAAACTAGAGCTCCACTGCCATTGTGCCTTGTCCTAGCTTAGGATAGGTAAAATGGGAATCATAGAATTTGTCATCTGGTAAATGAGCTCAATATATGCTATAGTACCTTATATTGATAGATAGAAAACATACAACATTCACAAGAGACGTCCGAGATTCTTACATAGTACATTTTTTTGATAAATAGAATATATAGAACAATCACCAGAGAGTCCAATCACTCTCCCAATCTCCCAGCTGCCCATCTTCATTTACAACTTAAACCAAGCTCAATCCTTTTCACTTCCCATTTTCAGCAGGAGAGAAAGAGAAGAGGATAAACACAACTTGATAGTAATATTTTCTATACTTTTCAGTCCAACAGCCGTGAGTGAGAGATGTCATCACTTTTCTTTTTCATTCTCACATCTTCTCCTTCATCCTTATTATTTCTCAATCCCAGCTAGACACCACCAACCACCATTGCCAACCCCGTCTAAGCACCAAAACAGCCCAAAAAATATATACCAGTTCTGAACAGCGTCGTAACAGCTCCATTTTAGCTCCGAAACCAGCCCCATTTCAGTCACAAATCAGCCACCGTCCAGCTGCAAAACAGTTCGAAAACAGCCCCGAACCGGTCCCGACGGAACTCCATTGCCGTGCAATCAAGCCCCAAGCTAATTCTCTGCCGTTCTCATTGCTCTCCGCTACAACTATCGGACCGAGGTAGTTAAAACTTACCTCCCAAAGTATATTACTATGTAGTTGGTTAATATAGAAATTTTATGATTGTGTATGTTTCTTTTTATGTTTCCGAAAAAATAGACGTAGAAGTTGAAACGGGTAATGCGAAGCATGAAATGAGTAATGTGATTCCTAAGTTGGCACCTATAACTTGGGAAGAAAAACAAAAGAGAAGTAAGGGGGGTTACACAAGAAACTCATTATAAGTATAATCCCACGTAGAGGATTTTGTTATGGTTGGCTCCTAGAAAATGCATTAATATTCTCTTGCCATGCCCATGGTATGCATATTGGCCTAGGTACGTATTTAAGTTTATGAAATAGCTAATCTCGATTTTCCCTCGTCATAGATAGGTACGTACTAGACCTTACTTTTCTTCACCTGAAAACTTGTTTGTGTTTTTTACTCATCATCAGATCTGAGAGAGATGTCTGACATGGACCCAAGCAGACCGTGGGCGTGGTCGTGGCACATGTTTGATCGTGGTGTCCTTCCGAAAGTTTTTGAACAGTCCACGGAACATGGACCATGCGGTTGTTGCTCAATGGTAGCGGCGTCGGCAGCTTGCTCCGCGGCATACGCAATCAAGACCGCAAGGCCCCCTCTCAAATTAGCTGTACGTACAGGAGCTGATCAATGAAGTCCCCAAATATTATTGGGATGAATTAACTATAAACAAGAATGACCCATGCGCTTCGGCATATACAAGCACCTCATTCAAGTACATAAAAAGTTATTAATGTTGGACTTAATTTTTTAATTTTAATTTTTTTGCCGCTATGTGCTTTCCACTAAAAGCTTTTTCTTTGGGTTCTCAATAATCGCATTAATTAATTAAGACTATATATATATATATATATATATAAATGTATATATTCTCGAATTTTGTAACGACTAACAGGTTCCATATCGGGATGGCTGGAGATCTTCCATATCAGGGGAGGCCGACTGATGCTGAACTTCCACCCAATGTACGTGAGCACAATATATATCCATGTCGATATATAATTTTTCACACTTTTTTGAATATCATGTTCTCCTTCTTGAATTTCAATTAATATTCTCCATTTTGTGCGCTGATTCTATCTTTACTTCTTCTTTTTTTGGGTAAGGTATTTTAATTTTATTTTTCTTTGCAGAGCTGGAAGCTTGCTATCAATAATTTTACCATCTTCAACAATGGGACAGCTGCTGATAATATTCAACACCTTGAGAACTGGGTGTATGTCCCGAATGTGGAAGTTCCAGTTATGATGGATAAGATTAAACAACGTCGACCCCTCGTTGGAGAGTTCCATATGTATCCGCAACACTTTGAACGGACGCGAGATGTAAGCAATATTACTATTAAGTAATCTATTCTAATATATAAAGGGAGAGCACCAGTTTGGTGTCTCCCTTTTTTGTCATGTATTTTCATTTCCAAAAATACCCTCAAACCTGTAATTTCTATGAATAAAAACTGTAGGGGTAAAACAATAAGACCCCAAAAAAAACTGCCGCCCAACTGCCATGCCCACGTCTCCTTTCTTAAACTGCTCTCATTTCTTTCCATTTTTTCGTCAAAACAAAGATTGGGAGAGAGAGAGTGACAGGCATTTTCTGCTTTTGGCTTCAATTTGTTTGGACTGCCCACTCATCAAGATCAAGGCTACAAAAGTGACAACTGTGTGGTGTGTTTGAAGTGCTCTCATTTCTCCATCTTTTCCCTTCCCAGACAATCTGACAAACTGTGTGGTGTGTTTGAAGTGCTCTCATTTCTCCATCTTTTCCCTTCACTTTCTTATACGGTACCAATTGCCTATTTTTAAATTTGTCATTATTTTTCTTCCGTCACTAACTTCTAAGTTTTGTAATATATAGGAGGATGGTTTAGAATGAAGTGTTGGTAACGCTGTGCAAAAAGGGGAAGAATTCTCATGGTGCAAATGTCCTCCCATTTAATGTAATCATTTCAGGAATTAGGGTAAATCCAAAAGTTTTTGAAATTTCACTAATTTTTCAAAAGTTTTTGAACCATCACCGATTCATCACCATCACTGACTGCAAATGTCCTCCCATTTAATGTAACTAGTGCATGCCCGTGCCTAAAGGCACGGCTCAAAGAACGTGGAA
>BPLS01031334.1:0-21955 GCA_019656275.1 Rhododendron kiyosumense
GTTATTTGAAAGTAATAATTGAGCATTTGGCAAAAAAAACATCTAAGTCTCCAATCAGAAGCTCATGGAACTGCTTATAACCATATGGCTTCATTAGAAAGACTTCAAAATTTAACATTGGAAATGATGTATAGAGATTCATGATCAAGAATGACACTATCAAGAATCAGGCTGTTCAATCCGGTGGTCTGTTTGACAAAATGGCATAAGCGCTTTCTGCTTCGAATTTGATTATGTTATTTATTCACATGAAGTGATGTAGAATTCCCCAAAACAAACTCGCATACAGATCAGTCTCAGTAAAAGAATAAAAATAAATAAAAGGGCAGCAAATTTTCTGTGTTACTTATTGAAATATTGATATGACAACTTGCACTGAAAACAACTTCAAGTTGATATATATGAACACAACTTCATCACTCAGCATATGTACTTCAAAAGTCCAGAACCAGAATATGGTCAAAAAAATTCCAATGCCTCAATCCAGAAGCAATGCCATGGCTATGGAAGGCGGCGCTGATGTCCAAAACCATTATTTGTCGTGTTTTCCTTGCCCCAGTGCTTTAACATGTTTTTCCAAGAACAGAAATTGTCGATGCACCTCTTCAAACGCCTATCACGAATTTTAATTCCCCAGTGCCCATCCGTGTAGTTTCCCTTTTCAGCTTGCATCCGATCCCACTCCAATTGTGCCTTTTGAGTTGTTTTCAACAAACAGAACTGCTGCAAAAGCTCTGACATCGAATCGTGCACTTTCCACCACCTCGAGTGAGCAACATCGCTCCCAAATTCGTGTAACATATCCACATTCCAGTTGCAATCGTAGTCCCGGAAGCAAAGCCATGGTTTCAATCCCAAGTAATGGAGCACATAAAGAACTGGAGGCTCTGCTCCAAAAAGCCTAGTTTTCGTTTCTTTCTCTTCCTCATCATCTTTGTCCCAAATATGTTTCAAAAAATTCATGTGGTTTGGAATCCGGTGCCACCACGTAAAGATTTCATTCAAGTACCCTTGATCTCCCCCATTATACGACTCAATCTGGTCTACGTGATCCATTAGAAGTTGGAATGTGCAATCTGATGGCTCCATCACCATTACACCCGAGTTGAAAAGCGTTGCATCATTTCCTGTTGCCGAAATTTCTGGCATACTGAATAAGAAATCGATGTTTCTAAGCACAAGCATGTCAGCATCGATGAATATGATCTTGTCATAATCTGTTAACTGCCATAACCGGAACTTGCTGTAATTCCATTCATTGTAAGAGTCTTTTTCGGCTTTTGGATTTCTTATCCTCTGGATTTCCCGTACTTTCCATCCTGCAGCCTCGAGTCCACTCCTGTGGTACCCATTTATTGTTTCATCGACAAGAATTACAAGGTCTCGTTTGGATCCCACATTGCGTATGCTTTGGGCTAAAGCTATGGCTCCACAAACATAGACATCAGCAGAATGTAGGATTGTTGCATAGGCCTCTCGGTGCACATTTCCTGAGTAGCCATGTTCTTTAACCGAGAAATGTGTCAATGCATTGATATTTACTCCGAAAGGCAAACTGAACTCCCATAGAATTTCAGTAACGTGTATTGTAAACCAAATTCTCACAAATGAAAGAAAAATAGAACATACCTTTTGGTTTGAAGGGAAGTGCAAGTTCACATGAGCCAACCGGGAGCTGTAACTTTTCCCTCAGCACATTCAAGTTTGGATTGTACAACCATCCATTGCCTTCCCGTGAAACAAGTTCCTTGCAAGTGAACAGATTTGGAATGGGAAAACACTTAGTGACAAAAAGTAAATGAACAGGGTGGTAGCCTTTGGAAGCTGCCGCTAGCTCAGAAGCTGCAAGCTGCAAATGCAACCGGGCCACATCTCTAGCCCAATTCTCATCATCATTGCAAGGAAGCTTAACCGCAATGAGATCAAGACGTTTTTTGGGCACTTCTAGCTTTGGAAAATAAGGGCAAATGGGGACTTCACCTTCTTGTTCTTCATCAATCCATTCCGGGTATAAGGAATCCCAAGTCACGTTTTTTACCACATAGTCTAGGTGTAGGACGATGTGATCTGACTCAGGAGTAAGGTGTTTCCATCGGTTGATTTCGGTCACGTTGAAGTTCAAAAGGCCAATCTCCTGAACTTCATTCCCATCTGACATTGCTTCTATGACTTTTGCAATGTCCTCCCAGTTTATATCCAAATTGGATTTGTATCGCGAATCTGATCCTCCCCATATCCACCTGTCCAAAAAAGGAAAGTAGCTTGTGTTAATGAATATTTGCATTAGTCAATTAGTGATTAATCCCCTAACTACTTGTTCAAGAAATTTCTTCGACATGAAAGACTTTAAGGGATACGGTGTCAAAAAGTCGAAAATATATCTCAAAATTGACAACCAAACAAAGTGAATATTATCTTTACATTTTAGAAAGTTTCAAAAAAATTTACTCCTAAAAAATGAAAGAAACCAAGTCAAACATTAGTGTGTGTACAGAAATACGGACTAGAAGAGAGAACTTACAATGGAACAGCATGCGATCCGTGGTTGTGATGGCAAACAGTTGGAGAGTAGATAAATGCCAATAAATTGCCAGACAGAAGGATAACAAGAGTAAGTTTCAAAAGATAAAAGTTGCATTTGGGGTTTTTATCATGAATGGCAATGTGGAAGGGCTTCTCAACATCTTTGGATTTACTCCTTTGGAACCTCCTTTGGTACATATCCTTTCTGATTCAAGTGTTGATTAAGAACAAATTAGTAGAAAATAAATAGACATAAAAGTGAATAATACAGGCAATAGTTATAGTTGTAATTGCAGTAGCAAAATGCATGCAGCAACTACACAGCTGCTAAAGAGAAAAGCAGTTGCCCGAATAATTTAGGCTTTGCTTGGATCTTGGATTTGTGTACATCACTGTTTTAGTGAAAAAAGACTAAAGAAACAGGCCTTGCTCTAAAGGGCGAAGGCACTTCAAAGATTTTAGCACGTACACTCACAGTACTGTACATACTTTTTCGAGTGCAAAATTGTGAGCAATGTTGTACTTCTTCGTCAGGAGAATTATATTAACCGTTTCATCACACCAGTTTCCTTTGCTCCTGGATAGGAGGAAACTGTAATTTGTTTTCGTAATTTGTTCAGTTTTTACAATCTTCAAACTGAAGTCTTCACCAAATGTAGGTTAGTTGAACTTGAATGCTTCTGGTCAAAGAAAGACTCATAAGTAGCAGTTGGTGATGCTGAAGTCTAAACCATACTTAATGGAGGAAAAAAAAAAAAAAAGAATTGCCACCAGTACTTCATTGCTTTTGCTTTAAAATGACTCCTTTCAATCTCACAATTTTTCCTGTTACGCTTGCAGTTTTCAGGTCGTTGATGGCTTTCAAAACTTGATTGTTAGTTTTTTTTTTTTGCGTAAGAACACCTGCTACTTCTTATTTTTGGGCAAAAAAACTTTAGTAAGGTATACATATAACGACACCAACCTTGGGGCTTAACGGACAGTGACCTTGGGACTTTATGAACAAGAAAGGGACTTCGAAACTAGTTTCTTCACCAAAGTATACCTTGTGCCTACGACCTATCTAAAACCCGATGAAGCGAATTCCTGCAAAAATCATGTAAATCGATTTTTTCTTTTTATAGTTTAGACTTTGGAAGCAATCACTGATGCTTCTGCATATATATATATATATATATATATATATATATTGTGAGAGTCTTAGAGATGTATCTGCATTATTAAGCATGATAAAGTCCATTTCTTTTTATACAGACCCTTGTGCTCTGTTTGGATCTTCATAATGAGCACAATAAAACTGGTGATCTTGTGAACTATAAACATTCTTTTTCCTTTTTTCCCCCACTTGTTGTCCTTCAGTCTACAACAACAACAACAACAACAACAACAGAACTCATGTAGTCCCTAATCATTGGGGGTATGAGCGGTAGAGGATTGGACCTAACCTTTGGCAATATGCACAAAGTGGCTGCACTCAAAATATCACTGAAACAGTGGTAAACATGTTTAGCTACGGAACCATAACCCAAAATCAAAGCGGAATGGCATCAGAGAGGGCAGGTTTAGAGACCAATTCAATTCTTGTTGTCCTTCTGTCTAAATAACGAAAACAGTGAATGGACTTTCTCTAAGTAGAGGCAAAACAGAGCACACCAATACAACGAAAGCGGAAAAACCACCTCATGAGGATACCTTCTTTGATCTTTTAGAAATGAGGCACAAACTGACGATAAAATGAAGGGGGGATACAGAGAAAAATGAAGTTATGAATGAACAAAAGAAAGCAGATGAAAGAAGTTTTTCTCTGGAATCAGTTCAAATAGCCACTACGTCAAGCGATTCTATACCGGTTAAAATCAAGCAACCCAGAAAACCCAAGTCAGAAACAATATATAGGCATCAAAAGTGGAAAACTAGCATGTCTCCGTTAATCCATTGCACACATATGTTTGGAGAGAGAGAGAGAGAGAGAGAGAGAGAGAGAGAGAGAGAGAGAGAGAATACCTGATACCTCTCAGCTGTGTATATCTGTGGGAGTTGTGTTTGAGAGTGAATGGTGGTTGAAATGATGGAGGAGGGTGTGTCAGGTAGAGAGCTAGCAGAGCATGGCAATGCATAGAAAGCCTTAAAAGGAAATGTATAAAAGGAAGAGGGTAACGTCTATTTGAATTTTTATCTAGCCACCTTCCATGTATATATTATCATCATATTTGAGTTTCCTTAGTACTACTTCTCACCAATATTTATGGTTTGTGTTTCTTGTCTTCGGCATGGTTGCACCTTTCATCTAGCAAAATTATCGTTTGCGTGACACTTGTACCCCAGTTCGTAATTTTACGCTGAGCAATAGAATGAAAAGCAACAATGCTATGTACAAACCTACGGTCCTACCGACCACTTCCCTATACATATGCGAGAGAGGAGTGGTCGACCCCACACATATGTGAGAGAGGAGTGATTAGGGATTGATTAGTAGTGTATAGTGTCGGCTCCGATGTTTGGGTTGTCCAAATCTGGCTCTATGATTGGTTACTCAGTTACTGTTAAATCATTAAAAATAAAGAGACATACAAGTCAAACTTTTCTTGTTGGGTATACAATTCTTTATTTTTTGTTGTCTTTGTCCAAGTCCGAGGTCTTGTGGGGCTTACCCTGAGACCGGCTCTCGTAGTATACGTAGACTTATTGAATGAAAAGGGGCCACCAATGATGCCCAATGACAATTGTCAATATGGAACGCTCTTGTGAGTTAACAAGTGCCCAAGAAATTACAGCCTATCACCCTCACTCCACTAATGTGCGAGTGGAACCAAGGACACTTCAAACATTTGGTTTAAGAGTACGCTATTGAGGGTAACACTAAGGGGAGAGATAGATCGAAAAAATTGAATTAAACTATTTGCAACGTCCAGGATTCAAACCCAAGACCTCCTTGGCCGTCAATGCTACCCTACCTAAGTGATGCTTCAATTCGTGATTAATAGTCAAATGAATTGGATGCCAAAATTTACGCTGAGTTCTTCCTAATTATTGCGCTGCTTTTTTTTTGCCTGTATTATTTAGTAGTCGTAATTGTTATTTAGCTTTTCGTTATATATTTTTAGGCTAATTCACTACAGACTACTTTCCACACCCCTCCTCAAACTGAGGCTGATTCACTAGCATCAGTTTGTCAACAAGATATTCACGTCGAGCCCGAGTCATTGCATGCCTTGGTAAAAATATCAGCAACTTGGTGTTTGGAGGCCACATGGGGTAGTGTAATCTCACCCTCCAAAAATTTGTCATGGATAAAATGGCAATCTACATCAATGTGCTTCGTACACTCATTGAAATACCAGATTGGATGCGATACAGATATCACTGACATTATCTCCAAAGAGGGGTGTCAGAGGCTGAATAAGGCACCTAATTCTCACATAAGACCCTGAAGCCAGGAGAACCTCATTACAAGATGATCACATTGCTCTATACTAATACTCTGCTTCAACAGAAGACTTAGCAACGACATGTTGTTTCTTACATTTCCATGAGACAAGTGAATCGCTAAGAAATACACACCAACCAGTAGTGGAGCGACGAGTAGTAGGGCAACCAGCCCAATTAGCATCAGCATAGGCTCGCAATTCCATAGAGGATTGAGAGGGATAGAATAATCCTCTTGAAACGGTGCTTCGAAGATATTGAACAATTCAATGAACGGTAGTAATTAAGATGAACATAACATGGATGAGCAACAAATTGTCTGACAAAGTGTACAACATAAGATATATCCGGTTGAGTCATAGTAACTAGTAAGGTAGATAAGGCGACCAACAAGCTGACGATAATTAGTCGGATCCGAAAGCTTATTACCATCATCTTGTTTATACTTAACGTTCATCTCCATAGGAGTGTCCACATATTTTTCATAAGCCAAATGAGCAAACTTGATCAAGTCTAAAGCATACTTGCGGTGGTTAATATAGTACCCATAAGATGAGTAATGAATATCCAAGCCAAGATAGTAGGTCAATGGCCCTAAATCTTTTATCTTGAATGATTGACAAAGTAAATGCTTAAAACTTTTCAATGCCTACAAGGTCATTAATAGTGATAAGGATGTCATCCACATACACTAACAGAATAGTAACACCATGAGAAGAATGATGAGTAAACAATGAGTAATCGTACGAACTTTAGGTGTAATCAGCATCAAGGACGACCTTTCCAAACCACTCAAACCATACTATTGGAGCTTGTTTTAAACAATACAAAGACTTCTTCAACCTACAAACCATAGACTTATCAAAAAAGTAGCCAGGAGGACGAGTAGAGTGACACGATGGAATAGTTATTTCAGATGCAACTGGTTCAATCAAAGTAGAGGAAGGAACAAGGGAACTTATAGGGTCGGATGGAGATGACTGACCTTGCGCTGATTGGTGTAAAGAAGAGGCTGTAGGATGGTTTCTTTTGCTCCGACGTTGATAGACTAACAATTGCTTGGTGGCATCAGTAGCACTAGCTCTATTATCTTCAATAGGATCTAGCGTCGATACACATGAATCCGATAAATTGGGCAATATATGAAGAGATAAGTCAGAGTATCAAACAATAGATGTATAGTATGAAATGCCATCTAAGAGGATAACATGACGGGAGACACGTATGTGGCAAATGCTAGGATCATAATATTGGAAACACTTATGATCAGGACTATATCCTAAAAAAACACACGTGGCAACTTGTTTAGATGATTTTGTCCTTTGGTGAGGTGGAAGATGGACAAAACACACACAACAAAAAACATGTAATAGAGAATAATCAGGATCATGGCCGAACAATGAGCGATATAGAGACTTATCTTTCAAGATTGAAGATGTTTGGCGATTGATGCGATATACAAATGTGGACACTACCTCAACCCAAAATGTAGAAGGTATATTTGAATATAATATCAAGGTCTTTGCAACTTCTGTAGTATGACAATTTTTTATTTCAGAAACACCATTTTGTTTAGGAGTATCAGGGCATGCTCTTTGTGATTGAATTCCTTCAGCTTTCAAAAAAATGTATTTGAAACCCAGTTAACATGTATTCTTCCCCTTAATCTAAGCGGAGGATTTTTATCTTTCTTGGTGTTGCCCAAAATACTTGACCGTTGGGTCATATCGAGCTCGACACATAGGTAAAAAAGGTCTTGAAATGATTTCAAGACTTATGACGCATAAAATATACCGATGTATAACAAGTACAATCATCAATAAACAAGACAAAATATCTATATCCTAGTCTTGATAGAACAGGTGAAGGACTCCATACATCACAATGAATCAAATCAAAGGGTGAAGTTTTAACATCATAATGCACTGGAAAAGGCAAATATTTTTACTTAAAAGCAAATAATGCAAGTTTTATTATTGCTACTCAATGAAAAAAGTTTATGTTTCAAGAAACCAAAACTCAATAAAGTATCTAGCTTTTTGGCATTAGGATGCCCCAGCTTACGATGCCACATATGCCAAATTTTATTGGAAATAGAAATATCAGAATTAGAATAAGTAAATAAGCAAGTGTCACAAGTTGGCCTCTCAAACTCCAAAGCAAACAAGTGACCAATCCTACAACCATTCCCTTTCACTGTCCTAGTATGATAGTCCTGTATAAGACATTCATCACGAGAAAAAGGAACAATGTGATCATCATCAACAAGTTGACCCATAAAAACATGATTAGTTGTAAGCTTAAGAACTAGAAAAATATTGGGTAAACGAAAAGAAGATTTAGGTGTAACAGACAAGGATGGGTTGTATATTCCTACGGTATCCAACTTGTCACCATTTTCTGTAATGATCTAGTTATATATTGAATAATGCTTGGCAGAAGGTTGACTCGCATGTATTCCAGTGATGTGATTGGATGCACCTGAGTCAATTATCCAAAGATGATTGATTACTAGAGATAGATGAGAATTCTTACCAGACAAGCCAACGGTATACCGGTGTATCCCTTTGTTCAATCACAATCAGCCTTAGCTTTATGAGGGCGACATACTCCTTCATGAATCTCTTCCATCACCCTTCTTGTTTTTGTACCATGGATGCATAACTTGTGCCTGCCACAGTGTGACCTCCGATATAGATTCCCTCCACAGATGATGTACTGAGCTGCCATCCTTTGAAGTGTGATTTTGTCTTTCTTTGATGCAGGGCAGAACTATGAATCGAAGAATAAAAGTGTAACAAGGACAATCACAAATTAGATAGATATAGAGAAACTCTCTCTAGACACTTTGTCAATCAATAATAATCAAAAATCTGCTTAGCCCTAAGGCTTACAACTCCTTAAATACGAAGCAAACCCTAACCCTACTAGGAAAAGGAAAAAACGCTAATTTCGGAAAGTTCCAAAATTATTGCATATTCAGAAAATATAAGAAAAAATAAAACTTCTCCAACAAGAATGAAAGTTATTGGACTTTCCTATCAGAAGTTATAAGCGAAAAGATTATTTCCTAAAATAGCAAATTTGACCATTCGGAGCCCTAAACGGCCGAAAAAGGCTAAATAACACGTGGCACATGCCTAAAGGCAATGTGTCCTGACCGTTGGGCCATTCCGGATCGAATCCAAGTGGGCCCAAAGCCAAAGGCCTTGGTTAGTTAATTACGAAAATACCGGCCAATAGGCTTGAGGTGGTACTCCTCCTCTATGCGCACCGCATCATTCTTGCTTGCTTCAATGGGGTATTCTCCTTTTTCCACGAACCTCCA
Organism: Rhododendron kiyosumense; assembly: GCA_019656275.1. Taxonomy (NCBI): domain Eukaryota; kingdom Viridiplantae; phylum Streptophyta; class Magnoliopsida; order Ericales; family Ericaceae; genus Rhododendron; species Rhododendron kiyosumense. Next base: position 9,278 of record BPLS01031334.1, read on the forward strand.
AATGTCATAATACCAAGGGTGACCGTCATCGGGTTCATCAATGATCATGACATGTCGGTGTATCCCTTTGTTCAATCACAATCGGCTTTAACCTTACCTCGATAGGAATTTCGACCATGGATGCCAGTATTGCCAATGCATCTGCGAATTGATTCTTGAGTCTTGGTACATGAGTAAAGGTTACCTTGTTGAAATGAGGGATGAGGTCCTCAAGATCTTGATGGTACGGCTTTAGCTTCTCTTCCTTAACTTTTCAATCACCGTTAGCCTGTGACACCACCAGGTTGGAATTTCCTACCACTTCTAATTTCTCTATACCAATTTTGATTGTTGCTTCCATGCCTACAATGCAAGCCTCGTACGTCGCTTAATTGTTGGTAACCTCAAAGTTTAGCTTGAATGCGAGTAGAATGTGGGATCCATCGGGTGCTATTAATAACACGCCAATTCCAAACCCTTTCTGATTAGCTGCTCCATCGAAGTACGACTTCTAAACATTTTTAACTAGAGTCATTATGTCTTCATCAGGAAACTTAAACTCGGCATCTTCACCTCCTTTGACTGGGCAATCAGCCAAGAATTCAGCAACAACTCTTCATTTTACAGACTTCCCGGTGACATACTTTAATTCAAATTCTGCTAACATCAGTAGCCATCGTGCCATCCATTTGGTAATGGCCAGTTTCTCAAATAGGTATGTAAGGGGATGAAAATAGCTGATGCTTCAGATCACTCTGGATTGCAACGGCTTACTCGTGTCTCTTCATCGGAACCCTAGTTCGTCGTCGGAACCCTAATATGCAAAACAGACAAGGGGTGAGCGCACCGTTGTCTCTAGTGGCAAAGGCCCTCCGATGCCTAAATTAGTATCACGTACTAACAATAAACCCTAATTATCAGTAGGAAAGTAAAGAACAACTGCAATTCTCTGTGTAATGCGTACATTTTATCTCTAGGTTAACCTTGTTTATATAGGCATACGCATGCTTGCTGCCCAAGCATCCCTATGGCCGTAGGATTCCTATCTCGAATAAGAACCCAGGATCTTTTGGATTCTCGTTCCCTTATCAGTTCATTACCTTAGTCTTTTCAGGACTCTTTCCCATAACTAGCCGAACATCCCATTTACGTTAGGTGTCTTTTCTAGATCCTACATACTTGGGATCTTATTCTTTACGGGATAGCACCGCTCTGGAATCTTCTAGAATGTTCCTACCGCTTTAGCATTTAAGACTGCTTCCTTAATAGTTCTTTACCCTGTTCGGCCATCTCATCACCGAACAGTCCATATGGACCAGTGACTTCACATGTCACAGGTCTCCTTTACCTATTAGGACAAATGACTTCTCATGTCACTGGCCCATATCGCCGTTCACCCCCCCGGCGGTATGACCTGTCTCATTCACCATGTGCCCCTTTATACTATCTGTTCGGCTGCTAACTGTATCTATTCGGGAATATCTCCATACAAGGTACTTGAGGGGATCCATTCGAGAGATTAGCCTTACTAGATACGCTAGCATATAATGTCTCAATTTCTTGGAAGCCCAGACAAGTGCCTAACACGTCTTTTCTAATGGAGTATAACGCTCTTCACATCCAACCATCTTTTTGCTCAGATAGTACACAACCCTTTCAACCCCACCATCTCCTTCTTATGCCACCATACATCCCATGGAGGATGGAGTAACTAATAGGTATAGAATCAAAGGTTTTCCGGACACGGGGGGTGTTAACACTGGTGGATTTTGTAGATATGTTTGGATTGCTTCAAAAGCCTTCTGACACTTATCGTCCCATTTGAACAACACACCTCTCTTGAACAGGCGAAAGATTGGTTCACAGGTTGAAGTTAGTTTGGCAATGAACCTACTGATAAACTGCACCTTGCTGAGAAAGCTCCTCATATCCTTTTCGGACCATTGTGGCTCCATTTCTAGAATAGCCTTGATTTTTGACAGATCAACCTCGATACCCCGGGTGGTAATCATGAATTTGAGCATTCTTCCAGCCGTGACCCCGAATGTGCATTTGGTCTAGTTAAGGCGCATCTTGTACTTTCTGATCCTTTTAAAGAACTTCCTGTGTGCAGGTAAGTGCCCTTCTCGCTCTTTGGCCTAACTATCATGTCATCAACGTAAACCTCTACTTCCTTATGGATCATGTCGTGTAACAAGGTCGTAGCAGCCCGCTGATAAGTAGATCCTGCATTCTTTAGTCTGAAAGGCATCACTCGATAGCAATACGTTCCCCATTCAGTGATGAACGTGGTTTTCTCTTGATCTTTTGAGGCTATGATGATTTGATTATAACCTGAAAAGCTATCCATGAAGGAAAGCAAAGCATGTCCAGCAGTGTTATCGATCAGCACATCAATGTGCGGTAGTGGGAAGTTGTCTTTCAGACTTGCTTTGTTAAGATCCCTGAAATCAACATAGACCCTAATTCTACCATCTTTTTTGGGGACGGGAACAATGTTTGCGACCCATTGAGGGTATTCCATTACTATTAGAAATCCTGCATTGATCTGTTTGGTGACCTCTTCTTTAATCTTAAGCACCCAATCAGGTCTTTTACACCTCAATTTTTGCTTTACAGGTTTTGCATCGGGATGAAGGGGGATCCGGTGTTCCACGATTTCAGGATCACTTCCGGGCATATCAGCATGTGACCACGCGAAAACATCCTCGAATTCTTTTAGCAAACTTATGAGAGCTTGACGCTCTTCTGGAGACAGCGCGGAGCCGATTTGAATCATCCGGGGATCCCCTTCATCTCTCAAATTTATTAAAATAACTTCTTCTTTTACAGGCTGAGCATGCCTTTCATCTTCCCTTTCAACTAGGGATCGGATTCCTTTAGGGATGTTCCCATCGAAATCGATCTCTTCATCATTAGGGTCGACACAATTTATTATAATATCAGGGAAGTAAGCGGAATCAGATTCATTTATTTCTTCGTTAGCAAAGGCCTCGGGGGCACCATACACACGGGTAGACTCAAATTCAAAGTACAGACAATGAGGAGTGCGGCTAAGAGGCACCAACTCAGACTCAACAAACTTGGAAGACTCAGAAGACTCGGACTCGAACTTAGAACTAGACCCTTGGCATGTTGCACTTGGGTATGAAAGTTCAATTTTTATAATCTCCTGCAGCATCCCTGATGAGTAAAGTTGGGTCTTTAGGGACTTCATGTCCCAGCATCAATACTTCAGCTTCCATGACTGTACCCATTGGTTCGTTCTCCTTGAACAAGACCGCTAGACTCCCCATGTTAGAGACCTCAATCCAATCAGTTGGTTTCTCCAGTTCCTTTGCAACCTCGAACTCTTCCTCACTTTCTGGCCAAACATCGTTGGTGAATATCTCAAACCCTAGTAGTAGAGTATTAGTTTCCTTATCCCAAAACGGTTCTAGTTGACCTTGGTAGACTTGTTTTGCTTTCTTTTTAACAAAATTGTCTTCCAATCTGTCTCCCTTGTTCACTTTAATGCCGTTTGCGGACAAATAACCAAGGTTGGTAGTGTGCATGAGGGTTCCACGGGCGTCAAACTTTGCAGGCCCCTGCAGATTCTTTCCCAATCCTAGACCTGGCATGTAGGACATCTTCTTCACTATCTTTATGGTGACATTGCTAATGACAAAATCATTATCAATTCTAACCGAAAAGACAGCATTGTTAGTATCCAACGAGAAGCCTCCTAGAGCAATGTCTTCTTCCCATGCTGGATTTCCAAAAGTGGGGCATTATCTTCAGTAGATGCGCGGATCCCAGAGTCTTCGTGAATAGTGAGCATTTCAGTCTCGAGTCCCAAATAGATTTTCTGATGAAGGGTGGAGGTTATAGCCATGATGTCTGGTCGATGCAGCCAGGGCCTTCCTAGTAACAAGTTGAAAGAGGCAGGAATGCTTATTACATGAAATTCTACCTCAGTTTGGTAGGATCCGAAGGTCATTGGAAGCATAAAGGTCCCGACCACATCTCGATGAGTGTTATCATATGCTCGGACTTTGACTTCTGATGGAGAGAAGTCCTTATTTTTGTACCGCAAGTAGTAAGCAACATGGAGCGGGCAAACATTAATAGCTGACCCATTGTTGATTAGGATTACCGAGACCCATTTATCGCGGCATTTCAGAGTAACATGGAGTGGTTTGTTATGACCAGTTCCTTCAGTGGGCAAGTCTTGATTGGTGAAGGTTATGACATGCTTGATAGGTATGGTTTTGATAAGTGCTACAAGCTCATCAGGAGTTACTGCGGAAGGAACTTTTAGGTGTGAAAGGGTTTGAATGGTGAGAAAAGTGAACAAGTACATCCCAAACAAACATTTTGGCCTGAGTCTGCTCGAGCTGTTGCTTAATTATTCCTTTGGGGTTTTTCTCAGGACAGGAGGGTTTTTTAGTTGGTGGAGCAAAAGGTTGGAAAGTGTTTTTGGTCGGGATAGTGAAAGGATTTGAGAGCTCTTTGGCTGGTGGAATTATAGGGTTAGAGGATTCCCTAATTTGGAGGTTGGGGGGTTGATAGATATGACCACTCCTGGTCAAGTGATCGATTTGGCAGTATTTTGATTCCTCACTCCATAAGTCAATGGGAGCTTTGCGCTTGGCTCCAATGGTGGTATCCTGAAGGTTGGACGCTAGATCAGCGATAACCAGATCTTCCCAAAGATCCTTTGGTTTCCATTGCTCAGCTTCCATTATTGCCTTGTTCACAGTCCATTCCTTATTTCCCACTTTTATGTTAATGACTTTGGAGCTGGTCCAAGGACTTGCTTTGGCTCCCGGTTCGTCTTCCCATAAGTTCATCATGGCAACATCAACGTCCTCTGGGAAGGTGACCGATGGTTCTGATCCCGCTTCTTCCACGAGATAATCCATGGAGTTAAACTCACTACTGGCCACTTCTTCCTCTGGCTCTGGGAGCCTTAGATTCGGATGCCATCGGGTATGGCCAACGCTGTTGCCAAAATCATTGTACCAGTATAAATTCAGGTGAAGTGGAGCAAGTTCTGGCCAATCGTAGGCTGCCATCTCAGGTTGGTATTCTTTAGCAAACATTGCAGATAGAGAAAACATATCTAGGGGGTCATCCTGAGCTAAAAGTTGATCCTCATTTGGGGTTGGGTCCCATTCCCACTCGGGAACCTCTTGAGGGATCTGATAATTCTCGTTTTGGCCTTTGAACATCATGTATAGAGAAAGTCCATCAAGGGGGTCAGCATGAACATTCTGCCAATCAACTTCCCATCCAGGCTCGAATGGCGGTTCAGCAACCTCCCAAAAATTGGCCACTTCAAATTTTTTCCAATAAAAAATGAGGTCTCCCCATGCACTTTACCATTCCCATAGAAAACAAAGAGCAATTTCCGCGGGAATTTTCACAATGGGCTAAGGTTCGGTATTAGGGGTAATGAAAAGGGTTGGATCAAAATCTTGGGTGGTTTGGTCTGGGGTTAAGGCGATTTGATTGACACGAAAATGGGGTGTTATGTTGTGGTAAAGGGTTTGAAATGGTATTTGGTTTATTTGGAGGAGGGGGGTCAATAACTTTATTATCGATGAGATTTTGGATCTCATAACGAAGGCAGATGCAATTGTCGGTGGTATGGCCAGGCATCTGGTGAAATTCATAGTAGACGCTTTGGTTTAGGTTTGGTGGAATGGTTGAGGTGGTTGAAGAGGTTTCAATACCTCGATTTTTGTGAGCTTCTTAAGTAATGCAGATCTGAGGGTACTGAATTGGGTGAAGGCTCGGTTTTGGGATTATAGTTTTTCAGAACTTTGGTTAACTTCTACGGGCTTGGCATATGAGATTCCGGCCTAATTAGTATTCCCGAAAAAAACATTGTTGTTGCCGGAATATGCTCTTTTGGACTTTGACCCTGTTTCATTTTTCTCCAAGGTACCATCCCGTAAAGCTTCTTCTACGGCCAACCCGGAGTCATAGAAAGTTTCAAAATTTGGAGTGGCCCGGGAGAGAACCATATATGGGGCAAAAAGGCTTGGCAAGTTTTTGGTTATGATTCGTATCTGTTCCTTAAGATCTAGCTTATTTTGCATTTGAGCGGCCTTGGCCCTTCAACGTTTTACAAAGTCAGCGAAACTTTCCTTCTCACCCATCTTAGTACCTTCTAATTTCCTGGTGGTCATTTTTAGATTGACATTGAAGTTGTATTGGGCTACAAAGGCTATCCCAATGTCTTCCTAGGTCCTTTTCTTGGATGGCTGAAGAGTAAGGAACCATTGTAAGGTGGGGTCGGACAAAGACTCATGGAATAATTGTGCCATAGTTTCCTTTTCAATTCCTCGCATGGAAAGAGAGCCAACATACCCATGGAGGTGTGCCTTTGGATCGCCAGTGTCGTCAAACTTTGCAAAGTCCACGCCTTTGAACTTTTTTGATAATTTGGCATTAGGGAATAAGCATAGCTTGCTCATGTCGACCTCTCCTTTCCCAAGTCGCCTGGTCTCTTGAACAGATTCCTCTAGGTTGCTGATTTTGGCCATAAGAGTGGCCAACTTAGGGTCTGTAGCGGGCGCTTCTTCTTTGGGCTGCTCAAACTATGGAAGAGATTTGGTTTGAAGCTTATCACCAATTTCTTGCATAGTCTTCATCACCATGATCATGTCATTCTTCATGGATGCAACAGAAGCCTTGAGTTGTGTGTCGACATTGGCGATGGACTGCTTGAGTTGGGCATCCAAAGCAGCCATGTTTTGCCTAAACTTTTCTACCCCATTTTCTCGATTAGCCATTGGTAAGGGATTTTAGGGTAGCACCTCTGTTAAAGGTTCTTGTAATGTTTCTGTTAACGGTTGTTCTTCCCGTGCTATTGGAACTTCAAATAACTGAGTGCCTTCCAGGGTGTCTATGCGAACCAGTCTTTGGAAGCGACGAAACCAATTGGGTACAATCTCTTCTCGTGGATGACCAATGTTTCAGAACTGGTAACAAAGCAAAAGGGAAAACTCTCATCACAGATACTTGTCCTACCCTTCTTCGTGCCTCCTAAAAACTAAGCCTAAAACCTACCGTGATCCAGATCTCACTTAAAGTGTTTGTACTGAAGATTTTTGACAATCTGGGTAGGTGCTGTCAGGCAGGTTAAATTCTAAAAGCTTCGGAACTAGAGCCAATCTCCTTATCTTGACCATCCGAGGTAGAGCAATATGACTGCTAGAATCCTGATATGCACACTCTTAAGGTTAGTCCTCGATCAAGGGAGTCGTTCGGGCACAACAAACACCAGAGGTATCTCAAACTCCATAGATTTAGAGTCTCCTAGACTGACTGAATCATAAGTGAGCTCTATCTTCTAGCCTGCAAAATGCAATGATGCATGAATGATATGCATGTACAGAAAAGAGAAGCACACAAACAGGATATATTACATAAGTCCTAACCACGGGTTCCTGTCTTAGTTGGAGTGGTTCTATGGTTATGTAAAAGTGCAAAGGCCAGTTTGGGTCTCAACAGGGTTCCCCAGACTAGAGCCAAGATGTACTTCCCATTGTCAAGTGTATTGCAAGACAGTGGTTGAGCAGTATGATAGCTCATCATAGTCGAGGGCTGTAAGGCATCCCGGTAGAGCTTGTCACTGGTAAACCAGGCAAGATTGCTAGAACACACTGGTGAGGCTTATGCAGTGCAAAGTGTACCGGATAAAAGAGTTTTATTTTCCAAATGATATTGAAAATTCCCTTTGAAGATGTCTTTTTCAAGTTTGGCTCACTCTATTAATCAATACTTTGGAGAAAAACTACACAAGAGAACAATAATGAAAGTCCCAGTTCGGATTGTTCGGATATGAGATCCTGTTACGTTACCCTTCCGTTCTTCAGCAGTGCGGTGCGTACTGTTTTGACAAACTTTCGAAAGATTGTTCATTTATGTATTAATTCCCAAATCTTTGATTAATGTAATAAGTCCCCAGCAGAGTCGCCATTGTAGGCTCCCCGCCCAGCGCGCACTTGAAGAGTCGCCACTCGGATTTTTGAGATGGATGATCCGAGAAACCGAGAACTCGTTTGGAAAAGGCTTTTGGTCTGGCGAAAATGTCAAGACTTTGGATTCGGGAGCCACGTTACGAATGGGGAAGGTTTTGTTAAAAAACACCACATTCGTCCGGTAAAAACCGGTCTCTACTAAACATTTTCAAAGGGGAAAATTTCGAACATTTCTTAGAAAATAAAATTGTTTAATAAACAAGTAAGGGGGGAAGGGGACACGAGGAATATATCACATTGGCGTGTACGTGGTGCTTACTATACAGGAATGATAAGTATGATGCCAGGAAGAAAAAGAAAAAAAAATACTCAACAAACTGCCTGGACTACGGCCACCCATCATACGGCATACCATAATGCCGCGCACGACATCACAGTATGCCGTGCGGGGTACTCGTCTTGTTACCAGACTGTCATCAGCATCCAGAACGTCGCCCAGCATATTGTAAACCACGTGCGCCATTTTTTAGAAACATCAAAAGGTGTACAAACACTGGATCGTCTAGGAACAATACCATTTCTTCAAGCCTTGAATATGAAACAACTTTTGACATTTTTAATCGCTTGAGATGAATAAGAAAACCTTGTTTATAAGATAAAACATGGCTTGTAGATATGGTCTTATTCTAAGAATGCTAATGACAGACGTATCAACAACAAGAAAAAAACAAACAAACTTAACGATGGATGGTCATGATCCAAATAGTTTAAACAAGAAAGCAGCAGTTGACAAAAGGCCGTGAGCTCAAACATACTGCATCGTGCGACGCATCAAAGCGCCATGCGGCGTGGTATCTTCAGCACAGTGGCTATTTTATTTTTTGGAAATGATTTTTTTTAAAGTCAAAACTTAATGTAGACGTACCAATTTGGAAATCCCGGACACCTTTTTAAGTTTCCAATGATGATAAACAAAGAATGATTTAAACCTTTGGATTGATATAAACCTTTTGGAGCGCTACCTTTCGAAAACCATAAACAAGTGACCAATAAGCTTCCCAATGATAAAAACATGTCTTGAAAAGCTTTAAACAATGCTCTTTGTAATCAGAGGAGTGAGGAAACACCTTAGAACTAGGTATGAGAGTGCCAAGTAATACTTAGAATGAGTGAGTACGTGTTTTGGCCATCTTGGCACTATCGGTCTTTGGTTTAGTTTACTTTCAGCCCATTTTTCATAACTCAAACTTCATTATTTTTATGTTTGGAGTCCACCACCTTCTAGTACATTCAAAACCCTCTTTATCGATATATAATAAGCCTTAATCTGATTTGAAATGAGGGAGATACAAGGATTTTGCCTAAACAACTTCTTTTTCGACCACCTGAGGGTAAAATCATCATATCTTTTAATGTATAAAATACTTTTGATCCAAACCACTTGGGTTAGAAAGTAAACTTAACAAGCTTTCCAACGGTCTAGAGAACACCCAAAACCGAGTTCGGGAGTGTCTGGGGCGACCATTCGAAGTTTGGCCTGTAAAGTAGTCAATTGTACCGTACAGTGGTCAACTATGCCGTACGGTGGACATATTTCTACCGTACGGTATAGTTTCTAACCGCCTTAACTTAAGTTGATCGGGATGTGCCATACGGTGGAACCTAATGCCGTACGGTGGATATTTAATGCCATACGGTGGACTAACTTTTGGTCAAAAATGTCAGGAAGACGGTAATCAGTTGCAGGCTGAAGTGCTTGGCTTTCAAGCTAAGTTTGCTTGATTTCCAAGTCATTTTTGCCCTATAAATACCTCCCCCTATCATTAGACATGATATACAACATTTTTTAAGAAAAAAAGGGAGAGAGGGGACATTTTTTTGGAGAAAAAGAGAAAAAAATCAGTTTTATCAATCAAAAACAGTTCCAAAATGTTTTGAAAAATTCGTACTTCTTTTCATACCTCTTTCAAACGCCAAAAGCATCATCCTCTTTCAAAAGCTAAGTCCAAAAACAGTTCCTCGAAGGTAACCCATGGTTTAGGTCTCACACCTTGTCATCACTACATACTAAAGTCCACAAATTTGCTCAAGCTTGTGCCAAAAGACTTTGCTATTGTCACAATTTTCCAAAGAAAGGTTTTGCTCCAAGAGGTATAAATCATTTATCCAATACTTGTCTTTGTAATCTGAGGGGAAGCCACTAAACTCAGACTATCCTCATACCAACTCTAGGCTTAGATGGCTTAAACATTTTCAAAGAAATCGAAGCTAATGCCCCACAATCTCTACCGTGCGGCACATACTATTGCCGTACGGCAGAGATCCTTCAAGGGAGACATTTTGCCAAAATCTCTTTTTTTCCTTTGTTTCATTTAGTGCATAAGCATGCATACCTGTTTCAGATCATTGTATGTTAAAAGGTCCTCTTTTTTTTAACTACTAACCACAAACCCATGTACCGTACGGTACACTTTTCCGCCGTGCGGTGGAGTCTTTTGTGGGACAAAGTGTTTTCCTCAGTTATTTTCTGCAATTAATATGCATGCATTCCTGTCGTTTTTTTCATTACTAGCATACTCTGTATTATTGATTTTGATTCAAGCATGAGCCTTTGTGTTTATATTCAATAGTTTATGTGCCAAAATTGTTTATGTGACATAAAAGCTAAGCAATAAAATGATTTCCAAATCCCACAAATATTAGTAAAGACCGATTTTATCGGGCAAGGGGGGTGCTTTTCCAAACAAAATATTTCTCTCTTGTAACCTGGCTCCCGAACTCAAAACTCTCTATTTTTGACCAAAACCTTTTCAAAGGGCAAAAAGAGTCGCATTTTTCAATAAATGGTGTCTCGGGGTTAATCCTTTTCAAAACCCGGGTGGTGACTCTCAAATGAACAATTTTCCCCCTTTTTGTAAACTAAAAAATACAAAAAGAGAGACGGAGAATTTTTCCGGGCATATAGCCCACACTTAACTAAAAGGAAAGCCCCCTCAAGGCCAAGACAGAGCCTTGCCCAAGGAAACTTGGTTTTTACCTTTGATATTGAGCTTGAATGGGGACGGGCGATGAGAGATGATAGCGGATGATGAATGATATGGGTGGATGAGATCGGTGAGAAAATATAGGTGTGGGTGTAAGTGGTGGTTGGGTGTTTTGGTGGATGAGGTTTCGAAGTTAATAAGAGGCTAACTTTGATGGTGAGGAGAAAATGGGGTAAAGTGCTTAAAGAATGTCTTTTCGGAATAACATTCTCAAGGCTTGGAAGTAGAGAGTGGGTGTAAAGGCAAGAAGAGAGAGAAAGGTTGTCAAGCCAAGCCTCTTTCCGTTGAGTGGATGTGTGTATTTATAGGTAAGAGCCAAGGATTTTGAATTCAAATTGTGAAGGCATTTTCAGGGTAGGCCAGAAGTGCTTCTTCAGCTAAGCCATTTCGCAATTGTAGCTCAAATGGGCGTGGCCGACAACTTTTTGAGCTTGTCAGAAGTTTACCCAAAATGCCATGCGGTTTACTTCATAACAGTGTGCAGTGTGACAAATTCTGGTACCCCGTGCGTCGCCGAAGTGTTGAGTGCAGCATTGAGTTCAATCCAGGGCTTTTGGGCTTTTCTGGGCTTGTTATTTTAAGGTTGTCTGGGCTCTTTTGGGCTGAGGTAGTCCTTTATTCAAGCTCGCCAAGGTACTGTTTCCTTTATTTCATCATCGAGGCGTTCAAAGATCCTCCGAGATCCGGATTGGGGTGTCTACAAGTATGTATTCTTCTCTGACTGCAGAATCAAGAAACAGAAGATCGACGAAGGTTAGGATATTAACAAGGAAACAGAGGTTAATCCATGCACTGACAATAATACACCAATATTTATGCATCGACATCAATAAGCATATTATATTAACTCAGATAATTTAGGGACACTAGAACCCAGACATAAAAACACAACTAGTGGACCACTTTAAAGCTTTTCTTTATAGTTGTTTCACAAAAGGTAGGGTAGGAGCTCACATAAGTTAAAATAAATTATGCTCCGTTCTGTGCAAACTACATATATAAAATGGAGATTTAATAAGGTAGAACATTTAGAGCACATCGACCTAAAAAAACCCCTTAATTTCTAATAAACAATGCAGAATATCAAACCCTCAAAATTCAACCCTAAAATTGCTTAACCGTACATATATGCCTGTTAATATTTAAGATAATTGCTGTCGAAGTGGCTGCGTTTGTGCATTTTGAAAGCTTCTCACTCTACAACTGGGTTTGTGGCTGGGTTTGCTGAATCGTACATTATCGAAAGCTTCTCACTATAATTTTAAAGTGGCTAAGTTAGTGGGATGGAATCTGATGGTTGATGGCAGATCGACGGGGGGTGTGTGTGTGTGTGTGTGTGCATGAGAGAGAGAGAGAGAGAGAGAGAGAGAGAGAGAGAGAGAGAGAGAGAGAGGGGTGGAGAGAACAAACCCATTTACATTAGATTGTTGGAAAAATAGAGGAGAAGGACCAAACCTTAATTAGCAAAACGTGATGCCCCTTTACAGTGTATATTTTCCAGCAACAGCAACGTGGTGGGGAGGGAGAAGACGGTAGTGGTTGTGACGACGGAAGGGTTTTGCGAGGATGAGGTTACTAAGCTCCAGGCGCCATATCTTCCAAATCGAGGGGAAACCGTTTGTCCATCTAGTTAAGAGAGAGAGAGAGAGAGAGAGAGAGAGAGAGAGAGAGAGAGAGAGAGA
>BPLS01031334.1:28339-82617 GCA_019656275.1 Rhododendron kiyosumense
CTATAAATGTATGAAAACTAATTTAAATATTCATGCATTAGTCAAAAGTCCCAAAGATAAAACTGTACTTATACGAAGTAGGACAAATGCTAATGTACAAGTACCCAAAACCATTTCTTGGAGTGATATTCAGTTACCAGCCAGTTGGCTTAGTGAAAATGAGAGTTTCCCACAGAAACTCCAGAATGACATAATTAATTTAGACTATATTCAACAATACTTAGATGGTACGGTTAGGATAAGTTTTGATCAATAAAGAGTAAACCCTCCTTTGAGAATCAGAGAATTAAGTAGATCCAATAGCTCAATCGCTACTATGCCTAGAAAGGATAAAAATTTAATTGATCCTAGTATTAAGTTAAAAGGTGTTGAATCAAGTTCACAAATTAGTAAACCTTGTTATTCTACACAGTCAAAATTTGCGGATGAAGACACCTCTTAAGAGTCTCCAACCCAAACAGATTTTGAAGAACCCATTGATCCAACTTTACTAGTTTTAAATAAACCTTTTGAAATAAATTTTGATAGATTATATTCTGAATTTAAGTCAAAAGAAAATAAACAAAAAAGAAAAAATTATTTTGCTAAATATTCATCTAGTAAACAAGATAAAATTTTAGTTCGTTGGGAATAATTTATGGAAGAATCCAGAACTGAAATTTATTTTTTCGATTACTTAGAAAATTATTACAAAAAAGTCAACACTCTTACAAAAGTAAAATGGACAAAATCAGACAATACTGTTACAACTGCTAGTCACCCTCTTTTAGATTCAATCATTATTAATTACAAAGGATCTGCTATATCAGCATCTCCATTCAAATTATCAACTGATAGAACTGAATGTAAGCAAATAGCTGAACAAATTAATTACACTAATCAATGTCTCACGACAATTAGTAAACAATTGGATAAAATAGAAACTAAAATAGATGAAGGATCTTCTTGTAGTATCCCCTCATCCAGTAAAAATATTGAAAAACCTCTTATCCACCTCCCTGAAAAGAGAGAACAAATTAGTCTAAACCAAAATCAAAATATTCAAAAAATTGAAAATTTGCTCACAAAAATAGCAATTAAGTTAGAACCGCAGTCACCTCAACTTGCTACAATTACACATAACCACGACTCCCATACCTCTAGTCAAACCTCTTCTGATGAAGAAATCACAAACCTGCAAAAACAATTCTCTGGTCAAGAAATAAATCGCCTTTACAACCCCCCAGTAAACGTTATTCTCCAATTCCTTTATCACTCTGACCCACATGTTCTTCCCCCTTGTCCGTGCTTCCGCCATATATATATATATATACATATGGGTATTTGCCACATGCAAAAGGACATGTAGTCTTTTATAAAAGCTTAGTTTATTATATAAAGTACCTTGTCCTTTATTATCCCTTGGTTATTAACCATTAGGGGATTTATTACCCAATGGGTAAAAGGTTAAGTCTTTCGCCTAGTACATGGATGGATTAATCTAGTTTTTTTATTTATTCCCTTGTGCCAAAGTACAAATATTTTATTATGTAGTACTTAGTAGACTTAATGACCCTAGGATTCTCTAGGTACTCTTTATTTATTTAAAATTGGGGTTTTGAACTACCTAAGGTACATGAGTACATAAGTATATTATAGTACTTGAAAGACTAAAATACTACCTTAGTACACATGTGTCTATTTACTAGTTTAATTAGAAGATCTTGGACTTTTAAGTCTACTTTTGATCTTTAGTACTAAAGTACTTAATATTTTATTTGTATGCTTGCCTTGTATATACATATACATATATGCTAGTACATGAGAGAGAGAGAGAGAGAGAGAGAAGCCGTGAGAGGGAGAGAGAGGCCGAGAGGGAGGGAGGAGGAGAGAGAGATGGAAGGACGGAAGAGAGAGATTTGGTTTGTACCTTGGCATTGATCTTCCTTGTACTCCAAATCCTTGAAAATATTCTTCCTAGCCAATATCTAACCTCCATGTACTTCCTTGATTTGTTTGAACACAAGAATCTTGTACCAAGCTAGCCTTTCTTCCACAAATCTTCCAAGAATCAAATCCTTAGTACCAAACTAGCCATGCAAGCCTAGTGATTTGCCTTTGATCTTTCAAGATTGCATGACATGTGTCAAAATTTGAAGTAGAGAGAGAAAGAGGGGGGCCAGCCTTGAGAGAGAGGAGAGGGCCAAGGTTTTGCCTATAAATAGCTAGCCATTTCAAGCATTCAACTCACACCTCCTCACTTTGCTCTTTCTTCTCTCTAGAATTTCAAGTGTTCTTGTTCTTAGTTCAAGAACTTTCTTTGTTCTTGAGCAAACCACCAAACCACTTCCAAAACCACCTTTAGATCTATAAAAGTAGCTTACTTTAGTTAGTAGAGTTGTTTCTAGGAAAAGAAAGTACAACTCTTTTCCTTTCGAAGCAAACCAGAGCCGTTATGCCGCCGATTTCAAAACCGACGACCAATCTTCCGTAGCTGACACCGCCTAGAAGAACGGTAGTTAAATCTTTACTATTTTTTTCATATGCTCGAGTAGTTTAAACATTACTACTTTAAACTTTTATTTACTTTATGGATCGTATCAATCGTATGAAGTTACTTTGATCATAGTTATGGTTATCTTTTAAAGTTGGAAATGCATGATGTATGTTTGTTTACGATGATTCAAGCATGCTAGTAGTAGTAGTTGGATGATTTTGTTGTATTATTTCAAGGCTTTGATTGAATGCATGTTTGTATGTAAAATCTTACACCACGGAGTCTTGCATGAGAATGAGACACGAAAACCGAGAAAAGTAGAAACATGGCACCTAGGGTGTGGTTTAACAAGAAGAATGTGTTTTCTGAGGATGGAAATATTTTTGAAATTATGTAATGACCATTTCAAGGGTATTACATGAGTAGTATGTGTCCCAATGGGAAACCGGAGCGGCGGAATCATTGTGAGGGTGTGTGCGTTCCCATGGGAACCCGGAGCGGCGGAACCATGGTGAGGTATGGCTTGGTTATCCGTGGAGAGCAGCCAATGCAATTGTGTGCCAATGGGAACCCGGAGCGGCGGAACCATTGTGCGGATACTCGGGAACCCAGAGCTGCGGAACCGAGGTAGGGTGTGTAGCTTGGTTATCCGCGGTACGGAGCCAATGCAAATGATTTCAAAAGATTGATTTGTGAAGTGGAAAATGGTGACACGGTCTACGAGGAGTCGCGTAGGAGAAACACTGAAATTTGGACACCAACGATAGTTGAATATCGATTGTGAAAGTGTTAGTGTTATTGCCTTTTGATGACTGCTTATATACTTATCATGTGGAATCGATGCTAGTAAGTAGGATTTTACTATTGAGCCTCCGTAGCTCATGGTGTTGCCTTTTGGGTGACCCTAGCATATTATATGAGTGGTGACGCCGGTATAATATGTCAGACTTAATAGACGAACAGGGCGAACTCTTCACCTTGGAGGCGTTCGGAGCCGAAGAACTCGCTAGGATGGAGGAATAAGAGGAGCCGTAGCTAGGAACCTTAGTTCCCTTTTGTTTCCTATTTTGTGTTTCAAATACTCTTACGAGAGTTATGATGTAATAATAAGCAGTGACTCTCTTTATTTTCTGTAATAAATAATCCTTTAACATACCCAAAATTGGAGGCGTTACACACTCTATCTTAACCTAAAGATGCAACTCTATCACAACATTTTTGAAAGAACGCTATAAAATTAAGCTATTAAAACTCATGTTTGTTGTAGTGATTATGAGTCTAATATGCAAGTGGCATTATAAACCCCTCACAATGCATTTATTGCACCTCAAATATCGAACATGCATTCCTACCAAACAAATTATCACACTGATCTGAGAACAACAAAGCATAGTAGTTGGAAAGTCTACACGAAGAAAAATAAGGTAAAATATCTTAAGTGCAACAAACATACATAACTAAGCATATGCCATAAGTTATATGATTACCCAACAAATTCAAAATTTGACAATGTCATTCAACAATCCTTGGTCGCATTCGTCTTTCATTCTCAAGTTCTCAATCATCTTCAATGTGTCTCATATTACTTAAGTGTTAAACCATTCAATTCTTAGCACTTTTTGGGTATTTGGGATTCCGTGCACCCCATTTCCGCCATCTCACCTTATGGTGGATCCATGGCTTTCTTATTACCATTCAATTATCCACCATGTTGTCACGCATACCATTTAATAGGTTCATGCCATCCGTATTACATCACTAGTCATCATCAATCAAACAACTTCAACATCCAACACTTCTCTAATCACAATACATAACAAACACACCAATCAAATCAATTCAAAAATTAACCATGCGTTAAGAGTCCTATCCTCACACTCTACAACAAGGACAACCATTCAACTCTTTCATGTAGTAAATTGATCCTACATACCCATCACGCAAGTAACATTAGCACCACCGATATCACCTTCTACCATCACGTTTTCATTTTAAAAACTAAAACACACCCTGGATTCCCAAACAACCACTTTCCTTCTCTCATATCATTTCGCAAACCCACGTCTCATTGGCATATACACCTCGTGTCAACCTTTCAAGTTTCTAGTTGTTGTGGGCAACGTGCCCTAAACATGTAAGGCGGATCAAGGAGCGCTAGCAGGACGAGCGCTCAATTCAAAGTCGCCACTTGCATTTGAAGGTCTGATACCCAAAGAACCGAACTTGAAACACTCGTTGTGTTGTTTGATTTGAAAAAGGTGAAGGCACCACTCTGTCATAACCATATCTGCATTCAGGAGCCAGGTTACGATAGGGAAAGAGTTTTAAGGCACCCCTCTCGCCCAATCTGGAGATCGGTCTTTACTTAGGAATTTGTGAAAGATGTTTGCGATTCTGTTTGATTAATCAATTCTTTAGCCATTTCGGGCGGGGAAATAGTTTAATGGGGATTAAAACTGTAACAGTTTGCAAGATGTGATAGATAGCATGGATGCAAAAGCAGTAAAATAGGGTAAAGGCCAGGTTCTGTTTAATAGAGCAAACCCGACGCACGGTATTGAATTCATGAGCACAAGAAAGAATCTACATACATTGATCTAGTTCACGCGGATCACTGTACATGATTCAAACCATACGTGTGTGAATCCCACACATGCGCGCGTGTGTTTCCTCTACTCACAGACTATAATTTTACCCTCTTTTGGGCTCTGGAAGGACCAGTGCACATTCATGTCTAAACCAAACAGTTCATGCAGTTATAATATACAGTTTAAAGGCTAAAAAGCCCTACAAACTAACAAAACACCCCATAAACAATGTGGGGACAAAATAGAGGCCTAAGGCCAAGTTACCCATGCAAAGGTCACTCATTGGTCAGAGGTGGACCTGCGCGCGCGGGTAATCCTTTGTCGCGCGTGGCAAACCAGTGTTTCGTTCTACACTTTTCTGGGTTCTAAGACATGTTCAGAAAGCCCCAAGGATATCCCAAAGCAATAAATATGCATATTGAACTAAAACTAACAGTTTTAACAAAAGAAAACAGTAAACTGATTGTTAGCATGCTTGCAGTGGCCTATATGTAAGTAAATACATAAAACAGCAAGACACCAATCCCCACACGGACCTGCGTGCGCGTACTAATGGCTGATGCATGCTGGTTCTTGCCACTACGATTTTTGAAACCTTGTTAACTTTAGGGCCTGGACTTGGTATTGATTACCAGCCTTCACCCTGCTTGCCCTCCTTAGGGATCAGAATAGTAAGCAGAACAAATGTGTTATACCTTTGGTTTTTGGGTTTGAATGGATGTTTGAACTTTGAGATTGAATGAGGTGTGAAAATAGGGTGTAAGGTTTTGTAGCCTTTTTTTCCTAACCCAGGGTGTATGAATTTTTCTAACCCTTCAAATGGAAGCATATGGGAGGGTATTTATAGGAGAAGGACCTTTAATTAATGGAAATCTACTATTAATGGAAAAAATCTACTATTAATAGAAACTATTCCATTAATGGAAGCCTTCTAGAAACCTTCCATTGATGAAAAGCTTCCAAAAACCTTCCAAAAGTGGAAAGTACAAGGGTCTGCTGCAAATTTAACCACATCGCATGCGGGTCATGGATGCACGTGTGCAGATCCAAATGCTCACGCGCTGGTCAACGGTCAATTAGGACCATTTGACCAACACCTCGCACTTTGACCTACACGCGCCAGTTCTCAACCAACCCGTGCCAGTGGGTTTTTTGACTTTTTCAAATGGCTTAGGCTAGGTTAGGTTCATGAGTTTCACAAATACTCAAAGCTCAAACACTCGACATCCTCAGGGTGTTCTTGATCCATTTCATCATCGAAAAATCAAGAACCGAAAGTAAACTAATCTGGAAGCCCAGATTGGGGTGTTTACAGTTGTACTCGACCATCTTATCCAATCTATTCTTTTTAACCCTTTCTCATTTCAAATTTGATCTATCATCGTGTGATGGATAACCAAGCATTTGTAAACATCACATCATCCCCTTCACATCATACATGTTCTCATGTCCAAGACCATCGATCTCACACCAATGATTTACACCAAGACATGTCAAATACGTGGTAAAGAGTCCGAACCGTATATCGTTAAGAGTTTCATTTCCCAATCGCTTATTCATTTCAATCATTTTTCCCAGAGAAATCATAAGCCGCTCATAAGGTGTCCGTAATGTCCTATTTCACTCTTTCTTACTTCATAATGTATCACAAATTCTCATTGTTAACAATGTATTATACTTTTCTCTTAATACAAACCCGTGAACATTACCATACAATAAATTACTAAATCGTCACATCATTCGTCACCGACACTATGCCACAAAATGCATACATGCCCGTTCTAACGACCTAGGTGTGTATCTAATCGTCCGTGATGTCCGAATACAACCTAACTTCCAAAAATTGACATGCAATCCACGACCAGCCCGCCATATTTTGGCCATAACATTTTATAGGTTCAGAATTACATTATCAAACCACCACCATTAGAAAGTAGACTCCGAGCACATCAATTTTGATATATAATTTGCCCTAAACGGTGTTTGGATGAAAAAGTTATGCTCGTAATTACAAGAAAATCTATCTTAAGCCCCTAGTAAACGTTGTATCAATATGGAGACGTCTGGAAATTTTGATGCTTCTAGAATCAGGATAAGCAAATGGTATCGATACAAGCAAAGCTGTATTGATACCCACGCATTACGAGCAGCGATTTTCCACAGAATTTCAAGGTAAACTCAACAACGAAACCCAATGATCTAAAGCACAATCAAGGCATTAAATCAACTCATGAACACATAGAGTGAGCAAGAAATTCCTACCTCAAAAATTAGAAGCAAACCCAAGCGCTCCGAACAAGCCCTAGACCTTCTGAAGCCAAAATACGCCTACTCCAAGCCGAACTTTGCGATTTCCAAGTTCTAGAACACGATTACATGGTGGAGAGAGTATAGATCCTTGTGGGTTTCAAGTTGTGGGGTGATTTGAGTGATAGAGTGTGAGAGAGGAAGAGTGAAAGAGAGATGTGTGAGGTGAGAGAGTGTGAGGGGTTTTGTAACGCCCCTAATTTTAGGTACGTTAATAAAGGAAAATTTATTACAGAAATATTGAGTCACTGCTCATTATTACAAAACGGCTCACATAGGAGCATTTAAAGTTCAAAAGATATCAAAAGGAAAGCTACGAGGTCCTATACTACGGCTCCTCTTGCTCCTCCAGCCTAGCGAGTTCCTCGGCTCCGTACGCCTCCAACGTGAATAGGTCGCCCTGTTCATCTATCAAATCTGACACATTATATCAGCGTCGCCACCCATATAATATGCCAGGGTCACCACAAAGGCAACACCATGAGCTACTAAAGCCCAATAGTAAATTCTACTTTACTAACATCGATTTCCACATGATAAGTACATAAGCAAGGAATAAAAGCAATAAGCTAACATGTTTACGTTCGCTTGTGACTAACATTGGCGTTGGACTCATCGTTAACCTTTTCATTGTTACACTTTTACCAAAAACACCTTTTAACTCACCCAACCTCGATTCCGCCGTTCCGGGCTCTCGAGTATCCTCACAATGGTTCCGCCGCACCGGGTTCCCATTGGCACACATATCATTGGCTCCGTAACGCGGATAACCGAGACAACACACCCAACCTCGATTCCGCCGTTCCGGACTCTCGAGTATCCTCACAATGGTTCCGCCGCACCGGGTTCCCATTGGCACACACACACACACTTACGTAATACTCTTGAAATAGTCATTACGTAGTTTCGAAGATATTTTCCAACCCGGAAAACACAATAACCTTTTTAAACACACCCTAGGTGCCATATGTCTACTTTCTTAGTTTTCGTGTCACGTTTGCATGTGAGACTCCGCGTGTGAGACTTTTACATACAACATGCTTTATTTCAACTTCGTAAGAGTAAAACAACAACATCTAAGCCACTTAGCATGCTTGAATACCAAAAATAACATGAACATGCCTTTTTACTTTTCAAACAACAAACAAGCCACTTTTAAAGTAAGATCACAACTTCTTTACAAAATCAAAGTAAGCTTTTGAAACTAGTTAAGATTACTACCAATTAGATAGAAAATAGTTAGGATTAACTACAAAATAGATAGGATTCACTACCGTTCTCCTTGGCGGTGGCCTTGGTCTTCGGGGTGATTTCGGCAGCGTAACGGCGCTCCGATTGCTTCGAAAGGAAAAGTTTTGGAGACTTTTCCTAGAAACAACCTAACTAACTACTACTACTCTACTTTGGGAGCCGTCGGGTGGTTTTGGAAACGGCTCGGGGGTTTCACTCAAGAACTCACAAAACAAGGAGAAACTTTGAACAAAAGACTAAGAACTTGGAATTTCTAGAGAGAAGGAGGAGCAATTGCTTTGAGGTGTGAGATTTCAAGTGAGAATGAGCTTCTATTTATAGGCCAAGGGGTGCCCTCTCTCTCTCTATGGCCGGCCCTCTCTCTCTCCTTCATTCCCCAATTTTAAATCAAAACAAATCCAACTTTGAAGCATGAATCAAGGAAAAATCTTAGGCTTGCATGGCTAGGTTAGTACTAGGTTGGATTCTTGAATCAAAATGGAAGGATGAGATGAGATTGGTACATGATCAAAGGGTTGAGAAAATTCCAAATTAAATGGAAATATCAATGGAAAATCAATGGAAAATCAATAGAAATCCTAGGTTGTAAGGCTATGGTGTACCTTGGAGAGATTTTGCATCCAATTGGAGGGTTGAGATGAGAATTGTACAAGATCCAAGGGTTAGGAAACTTCCTAGGTGAATATATGGGAGTACAAAGGTGTAAGGATTTGAATTGAAAGAAGTAAATTTGCAAGGATTTGAAGTACACATCACAAATCAAACCAAAGCCAAATCAAATCTCCCTTCCTCTCTCCTTCCTCTCTCTCCTCTCTCCCTTCTCTCTCTCTCTCGGCCTCTCTCTCTCTCTCTCTCTCGGGTTCTCTCTCTCTCTCTCTCTCTCTCTCTCTCTCTCTCTCTCTCTCTCTTCTCTTGCATGGTACAAGCATATATATGTATATATACATGTCATACAATGTAAGAAAATCCAAATAAACAATAGGGTTCTTTGGTACTTTGATATCCAAGGAGAATAAAGGCTAGGATTTACTCCTACCAACTAATTAAATACTAGGGTACAATAGGCAATAGAATAATCCTCCTATGTACAATACATATATACACATGTATATATATATATAAAAGTAGTAAACAACCCATTAAAGAATAATTAAAAGGGTACTTTGGTCACTATTTACTTTTGATTAAAGTAATAGTACTTTTCCCCAAATTAAGGAAAGTAATTAATTAAATGATCTAATGGTACTTAGGAAGATTAACCCCATTATCCAATGGACAAATCTTCCCCTAACATCTATTATCCAATGGATAATAGTTATTAGGCCAAAGAAAATATTAAAGTAATTTAAAAGTACCATAAAGTAAGTTTACTCTTTAATATAAACAATTGGGATTCTATTACCCAATGGATAATAATCCCCCTAACCATTATTGTCCAATGGTCAAAGAAATAATCCAAATTGATTAAAAGAAAAAGAATATCAAAATATAAAGTCTAGGGTCCAAAAGGTTCAAAAGTTCCAACGAGGGGCAAAATGGTCATTTTGCCAAGGCTAGGGAACTTTTCGGTTTAGTTACTCTAACAAGATAGTTAGATGCTAACTAGGCTTGCTAAGTAGGACTAAAGCGAAAGAATTGAAACTTAAGGGACCAAAGTGCAATTATGGCAAAATTCAAGAATTTACGAAATTCAAGCGATTAAAATAAATAACTCGAATAATAAAAATAACTTTTTATTTCATAAAATTCAGAGTTATTACAGGTTTTGTGTGGTTCTCCTCCACACACACCCATATATATAGGGGGTGACTATTCGCAGCCTCCTATTTTCTCCCGTAGCCCATTAAAAAATTTCAATTAATTACAACATGGCCCCTTAATGTAAAATGACCTACTTACCCTTATACCTATACATAAAATGACTTCTATGTCCTTATGACCAAAACCCCTAAATTATCCACTACCCCCTTCCCCCTCAAAATCATAAATCACGTTTGAAAAGGAAAAAACAGACAAAAGAAAAAAAAAACACAAAGGAGAAGAAAGATATCTGTTTTGTTCTTCATCTTCTCTTCTCCTCTCTCTCTAAATCTTCATCCTCTTTTCTCCTCTCTCTCAAATTTTCCAATGGAGGAGGAGCGAAGACCAAATATTGTATCAATGGAAGGTTCAAGTCCTTCCATTGATCCATTTTTTGACCCACTTGTAGGATTAGATTTTGAAATTGAATCAAATTTTATTGGCAACCATATGATGATAGCGGAGAAAAAAGATACTGTGATGGACATTATATGTTGGAATCCACGTGAGGAGGTAAGTTTTTCCGATTACAATGGCCTCTGCTTTGTTGTTACGGCGTCTGGATTTATAAAACCCAATTTTTCGAGGGTTTACGACGTTTCTGGTTCGAAATTGAATAACCACTGTAATTTCGGTAGCTATCCACTATAAGATATTACCATAATCGACAGTTAGTTACCGAAATTGAATACATTTTCAGCGTCCAATTACCGAAATGTAATGTTGAGTATTAAGTTCGGCAGTTGGTTACCGAAGATTGAACATATTGTAGACATGACTTTACTGAAATATAATTTTGTTTTCAACAACAAATTACCGAAATATATGTACGATTTTCCCTTATATAGATAGTTCAACAATTGGTTACCGAAGTTTGAAAATATTTTCAATGTCTAGTTACCAAAATATAAGTAATTTTTAATAGCTATTTACCAATATATATATATATATATATATATCACTGTTTCAGCAGTTGGTTACCGAAGATTGAACATATTTTTGACGTGTTGTTACCGAAATATAATTTTGTTTTCAACAACAAATTACCGAAATGTATGTACGATTTCCCTTATATAGATAATTCGACAGTTGTTTACCGAAGTTTGAACATATTTTCAACGTATAGTTATCGAAATATAGGTAATTTTTAACAGCTATTTACCAAAAAATATATATATATATATATATGTCACTATATATCACTGTTTCGGCACTTGTTTACCGAAATTTGAACATATTTTTGACGTGTTGTTACCGAAAGATAATCATGTTTCCAATAGCTACTTGGTGAAATTATATGTATGATTTTTCATATACATAATTCGGCAGTTGGTTACTGAAGTTTGTACATATTTTCGACATGTGGTTACCGAATTCTATGTATTTTCGACATTCACTTACCGAATCCTGAGACATAGAAAACCTGTGTTTTAATGGACTTCTGAATTTTTTATACTACTTTCTTCAGGGTGATGCTTCAACGCACGGCAGCCACATAGGTCCAGTGACCATAGCACCAGAGTTTATGATGGAGAATGTGAATGCGAATGGCAGCCACATAGGTGCAATGGCCCTATATAATCTCACACGAGAGTTTACAACGGAGAATGTGAGTGTTTTCAAACAGGTGGTTGATTCCATGGTTCTTTTGGTTTTGTTTATTTACTGCTATTAATTGTTTTTATTCAATCATATTTGCAGGTTTTTTCATTTGAAGATATGTTGAGAGATTGGATAACATCTACTGGTAAGAAAAATGGATTTGTGATTATCATAAAATCGTCGGATAGAATGGCAAAGAACCGAAGGCCAAGGATGCGGTTAGCATGTGAACGGGGTGGAAAGTTTAGACCATTTATCAATAAGGCAAAGGACAAAGGAGGTAATGTGAAGAAGAATGGCAAAGAAGCGAAGGCAAAGAAGATAGCATGCGTCACAGGAACTAAGACATGCGAATGCCCATTTGAATTGAGATGTGTTAAGGGGTTGGAAGGTTGGACCGTCACTGTCTTCAACGGCAATCACAATCATCCTCCTGTGAAACAGCTTGAGGGGCACGCTTATCCCGCGAGGTTGTCTTCGGAGCAGTCGACTATGTTGGTGGATATGTGTGTTTCGTCATTGTCTAAACTGCGAGAGATCCTAAGTCTAATAAAGGGCAAGGATGAATTCAATGTGAGTTCAATTAAAACCATCTACAACGCACGCTACAAGCATGGATTTAAGGATCGAGTGGGGAGATCTCAAATGCAATATCTGTTAGCTAAGTTACAAGAATATGAGTACATCGAGTTTAACCAGAAAGATGACAATGACTGTGTGAAGGACTTGTTTTGGTCACATCCTACTTTTGGTGACATGTTGCGTGCTTTCCCTCGGGTTTTGCTGATGGATTGCACATACAAGACAAACAGATACAGGTTTCCTTTGCTCCAAATTGTTGGCATTACATCCACCGAGAGGACTTTCTTGGCCGCCTTTGCATTCATTGATAGAGAGATAAAGGAAAACTATACGTGGGTGTTGGAGAAATTGAAAAGTATGATGGATCCCGAAGCACTTCCCGGTGTTATTGTGATAGATAGGGAGTTAGCCCTAGTGAATGCCATTACAAGATTGTTCCCAACGGCCAGCCATCTTCTATGTCGGTGGCATATTGGACAAAATGTATATGCCAAATGTAGGAAGATGTTTGATGAGACAACTTGGGCTCTGTTTAAACATGCTTGGGATTCACTGGTGTACTCACAAACTATATCTTTATACGAGCAAGCACTTTGTATAATGAAGCAGGAGTTTGTGCTATATCCAGATGCGATTAAGTATGTTGAGACAAATTGGTTGGGACCGTATAGGCAAATATTCATTTCAGCTTGGATGAACAATGTAATGCACTTTGGCAACTTGACAAGCAACAGGTAAATGCCTAACACCATATGCATATTTCACGGTGTCCATATCTTTTCACAATTAGATATTGATATTTCGATGCCTAAAACTCTCCTTTACCATTTCCACAGGGTTGAGTCTGAACATGCGAAACTTAAAGCCCACATTGCGAATTACCAAGCCAACTCCTCAGCCGCCTGGGCTAAAATGCACGACTTGGTTAAATTACAAATCACGGATATAAAGGGTAGCATTGAGAAAAGTTTGAATTGTTGGTAGCACCAGTTTAGAATTCCTATCTTTGACCATCTAAGGGGAGCTGCTTCACAGACTGCCATGGGTTTGATGTTGCCGGAGATTAAGAAAATTGATGACATGGTCGTGGAGGACAAGGTTGACTGTGGCTGTCCTATTCGCCGAATCCATGGTTTACCTTGTGCTCACGAGATTACCTTGGTACGATTTCATCATTTCGTTGCTGAAATATATGTTTTTTTAGAACAGTTAGGTGGGCTCTCTTAGGCTATCGTGTTCTTGCTCACCTAAACCAAAATGCCCAAAACAACTAAGTGTCATTGATTACAAAATCCTTTTTCCCAAATATGAGTACCACAATTTAAAGAAAATACAAGGCAACATTTGAGTGTCTATCCAACATTTAGAATGTTTCATTGATTACAAGACTCATTTTCCCACACTTTGAGTACCACAACTTACAGAAAACACAAGGAAGACAACATTCAAAATGTCAAACGATATTGTTTCAGGATGGAGCAGGTTGGGGTAGTGCGGCCTCCTACAGCAACAGGGCACGACATGCCTATTACTGCACGACCCATAAAGGGTACGTCAAAGGAAGTGAAGGGAAACTCCACCCCCTTTGACAGCCAGAGGGGCACGACGTGACTACCACTCCGATGACGTGGAGAGGGTAGGTGATGTGCCTTCCACTCAACGAGCAAAGCAAATGTGCTCGTTGTAGTATATACGTTCACCAACCGACGTTCCCAATTCCTCATATTCAGACAAGGGAACGAACGGTGTGAAC
Source organism: Rhododendron kiyosumense (assembly GCA_019656275.1). Lineage (NCBI taxonomy): Eukaryota > Viridiplantae > Streptophyta > Magnoliopsida > Ericales > Ericaceae > Rhododendron > Rhododendron kiyosumense. The sequence goes on from BPLS01031334.1 coordinate 42,699, forward strand.
ATTGAATATTCCCAATACCTCATATTTGGATGGACACGGCTTGATTACGTAGCTTGGAAAAAGCATGACAATGCACAAGCCATCGAAATAACTTCACTGAAAGGAGCTGCAGGCTATGGGATGTACATATGTTACTTGAAACTCCGGCCATAGGGTTTACAAATTTTGTATGAACTAGTCGGAAATATAGAGGGGGATATGAGTCGGAAACTCCTCCAGTCAGCTCCCAATTTATAGGCATAGACATTGGGGCAACCAGATGTAGATAATGGGTCTATGGAGAAAATTTTAACTTGGCCACAAATAAAGTGATTTGACAAGGCACTGCACTCTATATTTACTAAAGATTCTCTCCCTGAGGAGGAGCATGTGCGTGGGGGCCCTATACAAAAGTTTGCTTGCCGAAATAATTGGGGAAAAATATTATGCCCGATTTCAACATTTGCTTGCTCAAATAATTATGAACTTTCGGTTTCTGATTACTGAAAAATATTAAAAATTTCAGTTTCAGGTTGGTGAAAAATAATTTTGCTTTCATCACCCAAAAAAATAACCAAGAACGTGTCTATTATACATGCGTACTTACAATAAAATGGGTTGGACAATTCACTGCCACCAAAAATGATGGCCACGTGGGCGGGCTCGTACTTATTTTGGACAATGGGTTAGGGGAGTATACTATGGGTTATGTGGAGAAAATTGCATCTCGTAATTCGTGGGGTGATGGGACAAGTCACTGCCACCAAAAACAATAATATGTATCAGTACAGTTCATGTATGTATCAATATGAATTATAATTATTGCAATAGTAGTTAAAATGTAGTGGGGCGACTATTCGCAGCCCGTAATTTCTCCCTTAGCACACTACATTTCGGTAAATAATTGTTAAAAATCATACATAACATTTCGGTATATAGCTTTTCAACTTTATCATCAAACAAATTTTTATGACATTTCGGTATTGAAAACAAGATTATATTTCGGTAACTACATGTCCAAAATATGTTCAGCCTTAGATAAACAACTGTCGAAATGTATCTCAATTTCGATAACTAACTGTCGACTGTCAAGTCTAATTGGCAATTTTTAACGGGTTACGAGAGAAAATACGGGACTTCAAATAGTCGGCCCCAATTTAGTCCAAGCTATGTACTGCTATCATGGTTGTTTATTATTTCCTAGTACATTCTTAGCATTTAATAGACATAAACCATCAAGGAAAATTAAATATGACATAAATAATTCGAAACAAAAACCTGTTTTTGCGAAGTTGTTAAAGTTGTTACGAGAGAAGAGAACAAGCCTGGAGACCAAATGTCCAACATGTCTAAGTACCAAATGTCTACACAATTGAAAATACAAGTAAGAACTGTTTACCATAAACCCAACATCTAACCTCACCCCCTAACACCCCGCCTCCTTTAAGTAAGAAATGTCGGTCGTAAAATGGCGTCTACCTCTTGCGGTGCCTCCAGCAACTCAATAGCTCCAAGTTCGGTATCGACCAAAGCCTTATGTACCACATCCAATACAGCCCATACCTGCTCCTCGTGACCTTGCCTAACACGCCCTTGACCACATCCCACCCTCAGGTGCAAGAACACCCTCAACCAAGGAAGGTAGTCCTCAGTACACGCCTAAGGAATCCCAAGTGGTATACGCTCTCTCTTATCCTCTGGCATCAAGTGGTAGTCAGGGCTAGACCAAAAACCTTCAGTCCATTCGTAAACAACGTCGTATTTTTGCTGCCCTTTCGATGCAAAACTTGGTGCTATAGGGTCTGCGGGTATTCACTGTACTAGACCAAATTGCCTCAAGACTCTGTTAGGGAGGTATGGCTCCACATAGGACTTGGCACGAATGGGACCAGTGTAGAAAGCAATTTCAGAGACATTTTGCCTGCGGTCCTTGTACGGGTCAAATATCACCTGTTGTAAAACAAAACATATGTGATATCCACAATTACAATAAATTTTGTCAATGTATAAAACAATTGATTAGCTTATAAAACAATTGTACTTCCAGTTCTCAGTCCTTACTTGAAGAGTTGAATTTCTACTCTTAAACTCTAATCTACTCTCAAACTGTAATTTTCTCCCACGCTCCAAAATTGGTATACTAACTACATGCAGGATGTGTTACAATTCTACCTCATCTACAAGTAAGTTGTCCAACATGCGCCGGTAGTGCTTTACACTAGTGCCACTCTCGCTATTCAGACACCAACGTCATGCCCGTGGAAGATCTTCTGTGTACTCTGGGTCAACAACAGGATGTAGCGTTGGGAAGTGCTCATTTATCCACGCCTATAGCATTACACGCATGTGAAGCATATTACAATCTTATATCCGTAACCTGAACTTATTGGTTATTTAATAATCAAATAAAGTAAGTGTACCTCTAGTAACATAAAAAATCCACCCATCTGCTTTGTCTTCCTCTTACTTGCATAACCAAGATTTCTGTACAAATATGCCAAGTAACTAGAGCCCCATCCGTTTGTATGAACCTAATCTAAATCCTCCAATAGTGGAAGGAGGTCAAGCTATACGAACCCACCTGACTTGTTACAAAAAAGGGTGCACCCAATGACATATAGCAAGTACGCACGAGCACAACACACAACTCGCTCGTCTGCGTCCGTCTCATTTACCTCTTTAAAATTCATCTCCAACCAACTCAACTTAACTGCATACCGTGTAACTTCTTTAATAGTAACTGCATTTTTCGCTACTTCCGACACACCAAGCAAATCCATTAATAGCTCTTCTAGCGTCCTCTCGTCCTCCATGTAGATAGGCAATCCACGAACAGGTATCCCGAGTAGATGTTCTACGTCATCTAATGTCAACCCCATCTCACCAAAGTCAAAGTGAAAGATGTTTGTCTCTGGATGCCACCTTTCAACAAATGCAGAAATTCTAAAGGAATTGCAATGCGAGTTTTTATTTATGCTACACAACGGAACCAAGCCCGAATTCATAACCTTTTCTTTGAACCTGTCTTCTGTAACTATCCAAGTACCCAAAAGACCCATATGTTGATGCAATCTTAATGTACCCCTCTCTTCTCCCTCCAAAATGGCTTTAGCCACATGTGGCGAAAACTCTTTAGCAAGGATAGGTTCTCCGGACCACCCATATCCAAAGGCGCATCATCATGTTGCTGCACTTCTGCCCGACCCCAGCCCCGACGTCGACGTCAGACTCAAATAACCTACACATATATGCCAATAATAGCATATAGATTTGTGTTCAATACGAATTATAAATATTAAATTAAACTATTAAAAGCAAGCAAGTAGGAGAATGGAAAAAATTGACCTCTTCCTCTGGCTGTTCTATAACCTACAAGTATATGAAAAAACATACAATACGTATTATTGTTCATAAAACAAATAAAGATTAAAAAAAAAACTATTGAAAGCAATTATGAAATTGGAAAAAGTTTACCTCTTCCTCTAGCAGTGCTATAACCTACACATATATGCAAAAAAAATACAATACATGTTGGTGTTCATAAAAAAAATAAAGATTAAAAAAACTATTGAAAGCAAGTATAAAATTGGAAAAAATTTACCTCTGCCTGTGGCTGTTCTATAACCTACATGTATGGAGCAACACATACAATACATATTATTGTTCATAAAACAAATAAAGATTTAAAACAAACAATTGAAAGCAATTATGAAATTGGAAAAAGTTTACCAGTTCCTCTGGCGGTGCTATAACCTACACGTATATGCAAATATACGTGTAGGTTATGAATACATATTAGTGTTCATAAAATGCCAAAACTATTGAAAGCAAATAGTATGAGTTAGTGTTCAACAAAATAAAAACCTAGTGTGAAATTGGAAAATTTTCACCTCATCCCCATGTATGTCCTCGAAGACAGCATCTTGCTCTTGCTGATGAGGCACTTTGGCCCGGCCCCGGCCCCAACCTCTGCCTCCTCGAGTTCTAATTCGAGGCAGTGAACGCATAACGTACACGTACATGAAAATAATACAATTACAAGTTAGTCTTAAAAGAGGCAGTTTTGTCATCATCAAGGTTACTGAAAGTACTTACATATTTTAATTTTTTTGTTATCGAACGTTTCAGATGGTTCAAAAGTTAGTGTTCATAAAACAAACAAAGATAAAATACAAACTACTACAAAGCATAGTGTTTATAAAACAAACAAAGATAAAATACAAACTACTACAAAGCTGGTGTGAAATTGGAAAATTTTCACCTCATCCAAAAGTATGTCGTCGACAAAAGCATGTTCCTCTTCTTCCTGACGATGCACTTCGGCCTAGCCCCGGCCCCGATCTCGGCCTCCTCGAGTTCGAACTCGAGGCAGTGGACGCATAACCTAACATTTCGGTAAATGAATGTCAAAAATCATATATAACATTTCGGTAAATAGCCGTTGAAAACAAGATTATATTTCGGACACTACATGTCGAAAATATGTTCAACTTTCGGTAACCAACTGCCGAATATGCATTTTCGGTAAATAGCTATTGAAAAAATATTATATTTCGGTAATTGAATACTAAAAATGTATCTCAATTTCGGTAACTAACTGTCGAGTTAATTGAAAATTTTTAATCGGCTGCGGGAGAAAATAAGGGGCTGCGAATAGTCGCCCCCACATTTTATCATACGTGAAGCTTCTGCTTCTGATATCCAATAAAGCAAGAGGCACAACGCCGTTGGTTATGCTTACAAACGCTTAATGGCTGACACATAAACTTTCCCTATTACCAGAAAAAATCTTGCACAAAATACTACTAGTAACAAAGTTCTTTGTTTTTCTCCAGCTAAACATAGCCACTTTGACTCAGATGCTGTGAAAAAAATATTTTCAATTCAATTCTTATTTATCGATTTGGTTGATCATGCCCGCATCCATTATAAACAAACATCAAACATACTTCAATGTGGCTCAAATGGTTGAAGTTATCATCATCAATCTTGCGAACAATATGCTATCATCAATCTGTAGGCCACTTCAGCATGGCAGAACTTAAAGCTAGCTAATTAATTCACATCCGGTCAGCTTGTATCAGTGGATACTGGACAAAAATGTCTAGTCTTTAAAGAGGGAACAATACCCTCTTATCAATGAGTTATAACAAGGAATGCTACACATCACCTAGCATCAAACATTCATGATAAAAAGATTCGAGCTAAGCGGAGTGGTTTTTTTAGTTTTTTGTATACAAACTATTTCAGTTTTTTGTACACAATGTTTCCTACTATTCGTACATGCCCTTTCCACTATATGTGGGACAGATCCGAGCTAAGCGGAGTGGTTTTTTTATTGAGTATATATAAACTCAGGCAGGTATGTCAAGTCTTGTGTTCTCAGGTCGAATACCGCCTATGTGGTTAAACATGAGACAATACAAAGGAAGATGGCAGAATTTGTCTATGACAAAGACTTAAGCTATTGTACATCTTGTTCCAAAGAAGGTCATGCAAAGTCAAATTTCGTTTGAAAAATCAACTATTGAAAGCTGTTTACCCCAGCAGCCTCAAACTCATTCTGAAGCACACCCCGGCCCCAGGCCTGACCTCGGCCTCAAACTCCACGTGGTGGACACATAATAACCTACATATAATAACAATACTACAAATTTAGAAGTCCGAAAAGGCAACAAAAATTATGAATGCCAATAAGACCATGCAGTATCAGTAAGCTATGGCTTATGGCAGGAAAAAATGAAGACTCCATAGTAGTACTCTATAGCTTTTCAACCGTTGTCGTGAAAACGTACTCAAACTTCCTCCAATTGATACAAGTGATGCAAATAGAGACAACCAATGTCCAAAGCAAACTCAATAACATTTTCACACAATAAGATAGATAGGTTTTCCAACATGTTATTTCATGAAGTAGTGGTCAGAATTATTCACAAAGTCCTATACTATAATAATTCTGTATATTAATGAAACTTACTATCCAAACCGCACTACAGTGATGAATCACTCACTCAAAATGCTATGGAAGCAGGGAGGACCTCTGAGTAGTTAGGCATATACTCACCCATTTACTGGTTTTGTTATGAATATCTACAAGAAGATATGCAAGATACAAACTAAAACAGAACATTTGGCTCATTGCAACAAAGTGTTCATTGCTCTCCCTCTTATATGTCATACATAACATCAAGAAGATGAGTATAAATCCAACAGAAGTACAAATTCAACTAGGCGATCCTTGTATTGTTTGCTTCCCAGAACTTGTATAGAAAATTTGTTTGGTTGACAAATCGAGTCAAAAAAGTTGTGTACCAAGTGTTCTGCAAGATAGATTCCGAAACAGAGAAGGAACAAAAAGAATAGCAAATTAGCAAGACAACTTATGAAGGCCATACCTTAGCTTTAGCTTCCGATTTGGTCTGATAATAAACACAACTTAACTGGTTTTAGTAACTTTTGAACCACTACAGTTTAAGTTAATGGATCCAAAACTATGACAGATCCACCATTGTTTTGGAAAAGAACCAAAAACTTAGTCAATTCCAAATCAAAGAGGAGTGTTTTATGGAAAAAAAAAAAAAAGACAAATAAATAAAAAGGTTACTTAAAGGAATTGGGCTTCACCCAGCTCATTTTCCAAATTATTCTCAATTTCCAGATTATTCAAAGAGCCCTGGCTCAAACTTTTGTTAGCTAGCGACTGCACTCCACATATCTAAGACTCGCTATCAACATTTCAAACAGTGAGCATTTCATCGACACAAGCTAAAGCAATCCCATTCATGCAGGACAATGTAATAAGATGACAAAATCTTAGGAATCCACCTACGAGTAGAGAAGCTCCAACGGGAGGTTCAGGGCTTTTGACAAGTAGCACAACTCAATTTCAGCTGCCTCTCATGAAGCCAAATTCACTTGCATTGGCATGAGGTTCAGGGATGTCATTTTTTACGCCAAGAGTGCATGCCAAATGTGCTAACCAATACAGGATACAAAAAAAATCCTAGCATCTCCACATATAAACTTACAGATCTCAACATTCACCATTTTTGGCTACCAATTTCGGGAACTAATTACCAAAATTTCTAAACAAATACGGGATCTAATTACCAAAATCTCTACACATATACATGTATGTAAATGGGTGGGCTGGGGTGGTGGTGATGAGAGAGAGAGAGAGAGAGAGAGAGAGAGAGAGAGAGGCACCTGAGGCAGTGGGGTGGTGTGGTGGTGGTGCGGCAGCAGGAGTGGCGGTGCTGCAGTGGTGCTGCGGTGGTGGCTATGGAGGTGGAGGTCGTGGGAGACGAAAATGGTGTGGCGTGGGAAACGTAAATGGGTGGGCTGGGGATTAGGGTTTTTATGTGGATGTGTGGGGGAGTTAAAGTGTAATTTTTGAGGGAGAATGGTATTATGGGAAGATCAGGTACATTTAATGAGTTACATGGAGAAAATTTTCTTTTTTAAAATATTGGAAATGGGCTATGTGAAGTAACGGGCTATGGGAGAAAAGAGGGGGTTGCAAATAGCCGCCCCCTATATATAACCCCCACACAAATATATAACACTCACACCCCTAAACTTTCAATCCTTGCATAAAGAACCCTCTAGCACAATCTTCATACTATTATTATCCACATGATTTACGACTCAAGCATTTATTTAAACACCTAAATTATTGAAATTTTAAGACGGGTCTCTACAAGACACGTATGTGGTGACTGCTAGGATCATAATATTGTAAACCCTTATGATCAGGACTATATCCTACACAAACACACGAGACAGCTTGTTTAGATAATTTTGTCCTTTCATGAGATGGGAGATGGACAAAACACATACAACAAAAATCATGTAATCGAGAATAATTAGGAGGTAAAATCTCGACTTTTGAAATTTTACTCACTAATCATAATAGGAACTTGACACTTTAATTTATTTCGGATAGTAAGTTAGGCTACGCGAAGTATATCGTGGTCCGAATAAATGTGAGAATTTTGATTTAATTTTAATGTGCCCTGCTATTCTCAAGGAAGATTTGCAGGGAACCACGCAAGGAAAATGCATTTGAGCCTATTTCAGGTCCCACAAAAATGTAGAACTTCGCCCTACAAATTCAAAAGTAATACTTACTTATATCCGTTGGAGTTGATTTTTTACAGGGCCCCATAAAATAATATTTAAAAAAATCTCTGAATATTTTTTTAGATTTTTTTGGACTTGGAATGGGTCCAAATGCGTTTTTCCCTGCATGGTTTCCTACAAATCTTCCTTGTGATTAGAATTTTCAATTTTTAATACTATGGAACAATTGAGGTACATCTGATATACGACACGAGTTACACAACGTTGGAATCTTTCCTTTAAAATTGGACACCATCACGATAATCTTCATATTTTTATTAGTCTATGTTGGATTTTCGAGATTTTTCGGAGACCAAAATCTGAGCGCGTACAGATTGAAATCGAGCTACCAGAACGCAGAATACATATATAATTCTATTCACCTATTGACTTCCTCTCCACCGAAATATATATATATATCCCATTATGGGTGGGAGAGCATCTCCAATCCTTATCCATTTTACTACCCATCTCTATTATAAAACAGAAGGGTGTGGGGATAAGTTGTTGGAACGGCTTAGATTCATTTGATCCAAAGGCTGTAGTGTATCCTCCCACTTCCCGGTTAAGTGCCTATGGTTTTCACCTAAATCACACAATTGTTATCCCCTTCCATTCAAACATCTTCTGTGGGTGACTTTCTCTTGCAACGGTCAAGTGGTCAAACGGTGAACTGGTAGGCAGCCGGGCAGTGAGGTGGTGGTTAGTTCCATTGGTGCATTCTTACAACTAAGCATTGACAGTCACCGTCCATACCTACTACTCGTACCTACACTCATTGGCTGCCCTAAAGCTTTGCCAATACTATCCACACCTATTATAGTCACTGTCTGACCAAGTTTACTTCTTGCTAAATATTAATTTCAACTTAATTTTTTATTTATTTGCGCGTTGCATTTGATCAAGCTCACAACACACTCTTATAGAGATGATTCAATATTAGCCACAAGAAGAGCAACATTCAAAGAGCCTCTTTTTGAATTATTCGAAAACTCCTTACTTTTTCCACATTTTATTTTTTTGGTATATCTATGATGGGGATCGAATTATTCGCATTGTTGGTGACGTACAATACGTCAGCAAGTAGAATGCTAGAGTCTATGATGGGGATCGAATTAACTTTTGCTTTACTGTCAATTTCCATAACCATCTGTCCCAACGTTAGCAATCAATTTCATTTTTTAGCCTCACGGACAAACACTTGATCACGGTATAAAATTAGTTTTTTTTTCATCTTTTGTTGGGGCTCTACGAGTATGTCGAATTGCGATGCTTCAGATCTATAAGTATTCCCTTATTACGCAGAGCACTGGCTGGTGTGCTTATATCTGCTCTTATGTTGTTAAATGTAGAGCATTGGCTGATGTGCTTATATCTGCTCTTATGTTGTTAATTGCAGAGCACTGGCTGGTGTAATTAGATTTTTTTTGATTTCGTTGATGCAGAGCACTAATTGATGTGCTACTTGGTTTTAACTTTTTACCTAGTATTTACTGGAATTCCATAAGTAAATTGATAGTTCTTTTATCTTTCGTGCCACTAAGAAGAGGATCAACACACTAATGTTTGAGCCACTAGCTAGCAAGTGCCATAGGCATGAGCAATTTCAACCGGGGGCGTAGTCCCGTAGGTACGGTCAAGCATTAGTACCCTATATTTGAGTAAACAGCCTAAAAACTCATCTCCAATGTCATACCTATTTGCCTACCTATTTTGAGTTCTACCCATTTATTCATCCAAATTTGGGTAGACTAAAACCCATACCCAATTTTTTCTCTCCTTTTCGCTCTCATTAATTATAAGTGTGCCATTCATTAATTATAAGTATGTCATTCCATAATAGATTTGGGTAAAAATATAGATTTAGCATTTGAGATGTTTTACCCAAATCAAGTTTCTAACATAAACCTCTACTCAAATTTGGGTGAAAAATGGGTAAGAATTCGAGACGCTGTGAGAGTAATTATCAGAAGACAAAACAAAGTAAAAGAGATAAAAAGAGAATAGTAAAGTAAGAGAGAGACTCATGTACCTATACTCCATCAGAGACTCATCGCTGGCCGTTCCGCTCGATGTCACCTGCGAAAATCTACTGTTTCCTTACGGTTGGTATTATGATATGTACACTATTTAGATACCAGAGGATGTAGAATGGGGGCAAATCACATCCAACACCCACACACTCACGCACAACGCACATATCACCGAGAAACGGCGGCCATGGCTGCTGGCCAACTCGACACCGGTCCGGCCACTCCCTCTCACCTCTCCACCGCATCTCTCTTTCTCGTGCAAGAACTTTACCGCACCTGACATGCCGAAGAACTTAAAGAGTGAGAGGATGGTATATTAGAATTCTGGGTGTCTGAATTGATTATCCAATCATTGTTCGCCTCCAAAGGTGAAAACAAAAATACCGATTGAGGTCCCGTTCTGCTTTTTTAAATAAGTATTTAAAAATTAAAAAAATAAAAATTTATTTTCAAACTTTAAAAATAAGGAGAATTTACAGTTATGCCCCATGTACTATCATCGATTGAAGATACACCATTTGTACTTCAAATTTAAACACTTACACCCCTTATATTTAAAAATATAGGGCGTGTAAACTAAATTGTCCTTCTGTCACTTGAAAGTACATGCGTGTAAGTGCTTAAATTTGAAATATAAAGGGCGTATCTCTGATCCCTGTGGATGAGGAGTGCTCGCGAGATTGCTTACGTGTGATCGTCCGTGAGCTGGAGAGGCGCGATTGGTCAATGATTAGTCAAAATGGAAGAGAGGGAAAGAGAATGTCTCGCGGGGTGAAAGGGTAGGAGCAAGAGGTACGAGGGAGACAGAGGCAACGTGAATTTTAGGATTTTCCCGCAAAATGTCCGAGCTTTTCCAGGTCCAAGCGAGTGAGGTCACCACCTTTTCTGAGGAAGAATGTTCTCCTACCTCAAATTGAGTGCCCACTCACTTTTTTCAGCAAAAGGTCCTCTAATCATTGGGAATGTCAGGGGTATTTATAGAACACCTGGACATGGGACAGGCCCAGGACGACGCTCCTATCAATACCCGACACGTGTCCCTCTTGCACCTCCTGGCCGCGCGAAGACATGCCTTTCCGCGAACGCCCGTCCGTGGGAAGGCACGATTTTCCGCGGCGAGGCCTCCAACCCCCAATCCACCAAACCACAAGAGATTCCCCAATTCCCGCTGGAGCAAGGTCGCGATGCGCGGCGATCGTTGTCTCCCCGCGGGGTCCTCCCCGGACCTTGCCTCCAGGCCTCGGGTAGGGATCCGCGGAGACTCTGCGATAGGAGCTTAATGATAATTATGAGGTCTGTGGGGCGCGCGGGGCCCCGGCTCAAACCAGTCTGTGGGGCCCGCGGAGGCGAATTCCGCGATGGATTCCTCGACCCCGCGGATGACTTTCGCGAACATACCCCCATGATCCACCGTTCCACGTGTCATTATCCCATTAGTTGGTCAGCGGTTTCACCAATGGGCACGTGTCCGCTTGTGGTTGGAGGGCCAAATGGTCGTCCCCAAATTTCAACCAGTTAACTTTAACCGCGCCTACAATCCCAAACGAAAACCTTGTGAATGTGTAGATCGATCTGGTGATTGTTCTCTTGGAGTTGAGAGTTTAGCGATTCAAATCATGGAGAAAACCAAAGATATTTTATCTTATAATGAATCTACCTCAAACTTCTCTATACCAAATTTCCAACCACAAGACTATGGGCTGTAACTGAAGATAATGCAAACCAACTGAAGCAAACCAGTAAAAGAGATCGATGTGCACAACGGCAGAAAAGCAAGGAGATTTTTCTTCCATAGAATGACTGTTACGATCTTTACAAAATTATAGAGTGCATATGTCTTATGTGCATTACTGTCTCGAAGAATATGAAGTACTTTGAACAAAAATAAATAAAAAAAATGAAACCCTTTTCACAATCTAGAAAGCGATGCCTTGGTAATGTATGGCGGCGATGGAAAAACAAACTCATCATCTGTCCATTTAGTCTTCCTCCAATGCAGTAACATGTACTTCCACGAGCACAACTCATCGACACACTTCTTCAACCTCGGATCCTCAACTTTCCTTCTCCAATGCCCATCTGCGTACTTCTCCTTCTCGGCTTCCCTCCTATCCCACTCCAACTGCGCCTTGTGCTTCGTCCTTAACATGCAAAACTGCTGCAACTCCCCCGGCATCTCATCATGCACTTTCCACCACTTCTCATGTGCAACATCGCTCGCAAACTTCTGCATAAAGTCCACATTCCAGTTGCAGTCGTAGTCACGAAAACACCTCCATGGCTTATATCCTACGTAATGAAGCACGTACAGAATCGGAGGCTCAGCTCCAAAAAGCCTCATTTTCTTTTCCTTCACTGCCTCATCATCACCACTCCAGAAGTTCTTCAGAAAATTCATGTGTTTCGGAATCCGATGCCACCACGTGAAAATTTCATTCAAATATCCTTGATCTCCACCATTGTACGAATCAATTTCTGTGACATGGTCCATCAAAAGTTGAAAAGTACAATTTGACGGCTCAATCACCATAACACCAGAATTGAAAAGCATTCCGGCATTTCCAGCGGCAGAAATTTCTGGCATGCTGAATAAGAAATCAATGTTTCGAAGTACTAGTAAATCAGCATCGATGAAGATGATTTTGTCATATTCTGCTAATTGCCACAATCGGAACTTGCTGTAGTTCCATTCGTTGTAGACATTCTTTTCGGCTTTTGGATTTCTTATTCTTTGGATTGTCCTTATTTTCCACCCTGCAGCCTCGAGTCCGCTCTTGTGGTACTTGCTAATTGTTTCGTCAACGAGTATGATAAGGTCACGAATGGATCCAGTCATTCGGATACTTCGTGCTGCTGCTATGGCTCCACAGACGTAGATGTCAGCAGAGTGGAGAATTGTTGCATATGCCTCTCGTTGACTGTTCGCAGATAGCACTTGTTCTGTTTCAAGAATATGCATTCAGTGAAACAACAAACAATTCCATCTGGTATTGTATTCTTTTTCTTTATTTCCATATCCCGTTTTTAGTTGTTCAAGTTCCTACCCTAATAAACCATGAAAGTTTGGAAAACACGTGTTCCCGTTTGTTTCCCATTCTTGATGGTGAACATGTTTTAGAAATTTGAACACATCTCACTGGTCTTTATTGAAAAGTGTTTTGTTGTCTGAAATGTTTCAAATAGTTCACACACAAGATGAAAGAAGTACTCATCATGTCACTTCTATGAAGAGCTGGTATTTCCCCGGCATTGTTCTCATTTTCTCGTCATTGTCTACAAAATTTATTTTCCTAAAACAGTTTCCAAAAATGTTACATGTGTTTTCCTGAAAATGCAAACAGACAATACCAAACAGTTGGGGAAGAAAATAGAAGAAAAAACTCAATGTGACAGCATTATGAAGGTTAAAACTGACCTTTAGGTTTGAGCGGAAGTGCAAGTTCACACGAACCAATAGGAAGCCGGAGTTTTTCTCTCAATATATCCAAATTTGGTTTGTATAACCACATGTTGCCTTCCCGTAAAACAAGTTCCTTGCAGGGAAACAGATTTGGAATTGGAAAACATTTGGTGACAAAAAGCAAATGCACCGGCAGATATCCTTTACTTGACACTGCTAGCTGAGCAGCAGCAAGCTGCAAGTGCAAACGAGCCACGTCTCTAGACCAGTTTGCCTCGTGATCTCGACAAGGAAGCTTAACGATAATGAGATCTAGCTGTTTCTTTGGCTCTTCAATTTTTGGTAGCGATTGGCAAATGGGGATTCCATATTCTTGTTCTTCGTCTATCCATTCCGGGTATAAGGTATCCCAAGTCACAGTTTTCTCAGCATAATCTAGGTGCAGAACAACATGATCTGAATTGGGAATAAGCTGCTTCCAGTGATTTGTTTCAATCTTGTTCAAATTCAAAAGCCCGATTCCATGAAACTTCTTGTTTCCGGGTATTGTCCTGATGACCTTCTTTATTTCTTCCCAACTAATATCTAAATTCCATATGTATCGTGGATCTAACCTGCTCACGAAGTTCGGCCTGCATTAAATCAACTGCGGATTAACAAGGAGCTATTTTCTTCTCGGAGAAAGATATGGTACATAGGTATACCGTATATCTAAATTATGACAATTTTTAATTTTCATTATGCCGATTTTTGGTTTTGTAATGCATATTTATTATGCTAGTTACAACTTGTACTTTAAAATTTATCTATTGAACAAGTCATTAGCAGGTTACCCATAATTAAAAAATATTGTTATTATGTAACCATAATTATTCGTACCAAAATTCATGATACTTGTACCCCAACCAAATATATGCGTACAGTATCAAAAATTAAATAATGCTATCCACAAATATTATAACACCACCATAAATTAGCATTATCTTATCACAATGAGTTGTACCATAAATTTTTTGACTCGTATGATATTCCGTAAAAAAATCAAAATGTCATACCAGAATCAACAATTAATATACCCAAGCCAAAAATATTTGTGAAATACTACAAATTTTATAAAATAACCACAATTGTTATGACAACATCTAAAATTGTCATTTTCTTCCCTCAATGTGTCGTATCAAAAGAAAACATATGTAAATACCACAAATTATATAACAAACCACAATTGCTATGACAATACCATAAATTGATATTTTCTTACCACAAGGTGTCGTACCAAAGGAAATCGATTAAAATATTCGGTAATAAGAACAAAATATGTCGTACCACAATCAATAATAATTATACCCAAGCAAAATACATGTCTAAAAAACCAAAAATTTAGTAACAATACCATACGTTATCGTTACCTTAGCACAATGTGTTGTACAAAATTTAAACTAAAATTATTTTTAATTTCCGCCACATTATTTTTTAAAATTTTAAAATTTCCACCATATTATCTTAATTTTCAATTCCATCCATATTATTTTTTTGAAATTTTAATTTTTCTCTATACAATACCTCAAAAATTGAAACTAAAAATGAAATTCTCGCTCAAAATTTTCATCCAAGAAATTCACCAAAAAATAAGTACTATACCCAAATTTTTTTAATACAATTGCAATTTCCTCTCAAAATATTTCTCCAAATCAAATTCTCTCTCTAAGAAATTTAATCCAAAAAATCAAAATCCCTCCAATTTTTTGTGGATAAATGAGAATTCACTAAAAAATTAATTATTCAACTGTCTCAAGACAAGGATTTGGGTTTGACCTTTCAGGTGAAATGGGTTGAATATGATTGTCAAAAGTATGATCAATTTTAACTTAAGCTTTGTTTTTTAATTTTTTGTTAGGATGGTCAATCTAAACCATTAGGATAACAAGTCTTATGATATTCAACATTGTTACTAAAATAAAAAATAATTGGATATTGGCAAGTACGTATCAGAAGACATTAAAATTTAATAATGTCATCTTGATCAAATTGGAATAAAAAGTTGATCATATCGAATAGTCTAACTTTATTGGTTTATTAAATTAGTTTTAAATTATTTTATTATTTTCATAATTTTAAATTTAATAGTTTAGAAAGTAAAAAAATCATATTCCTAAAAACCCCAATTTATAGTCCACCCAAATTGATATTGGACCGCATTTGAAAGCTCATTAAAGATAGAAGAGAGAGAAACTCAACAATAGAGTAAGTGATGACTGATTAGACAGGACGTCCTCGTGGACTCACGCCCCTAAAAAATCTATATAGAAATCGGGTGTGCCCTTTTGGAAATCGCGGCAAAACACTTCAATTCAGAGTCGCCACTTGGGTTTTGCGGTAAATTACCCAAGGAGCCAAACTTGAAGCGCTTGCTACGTTTTGATTGGAAAAGGTTTTGTAGATTAGTCCGTTGTCACCTTTGATATCTAAGGTTCAGGAGCCAGGTTACGAGAGGGGAAGGATTTTAAGGTACACCTCTCGCCCAATCCAGAGACTGATCTCTCCTCGGGCATTTTATAAAACATTTGTGCTTCTCTCTCATTAATCATTTTTTTGCCAATTAGGGCGGGGAACAGTTTAAAGGGATTGAAACTGTAACTTGTTGACAGGATGTGATAAAATGGTATGCTCACTTTATTGAAATAATAGATTGAAAAAAGACTCCTATGGGAACTTTAAACAGACTGGAAGACACTGACCCGGAGTGACGTGCGTAGGAAGAAATCAGAATGCACTGATCAAGTCACGGCATGTTGATCCAACCTGTGTATGCCACAACTGAATTCTCGTACGCCAGTAAATTTAAACCCACAGTTCTTATTTTCAACCATTTGGGCTCTGAAATGACCAGTGCTCACCCAGGACAAACCAATCAGTTCTATATATAGTTATGTATAGTTCTAAGCAGGCTAAATGGGCTCAGAGACCTACAAAAGAATAGAACACCCCATAAACAATATGGGGAACAAAACAGAGGCCAAGGCCTAGTTACCATGCAAGGGCCAGCCACTGGCCTTGGGACAACCGGCGTGCGCGGGTAGATCACTGCAGCACGCAGGTTGTTCCCTTTTGGTCAGTGCTTGGCTTTGCACTTTCTGAGTTCTAAGACATTATCAGAAAGACCCTAGAGGTATTCCATAGCAGCAGAAATGGAAATTGAAAAGTAAAACTAGCAGATTTTGACTATGGAAAACAGTAAACTGGTTTTTAGCATACATCACAGTGGTATATGGAATGAAAGACGTAAAACAACTAGACATTGATCCCCACGCCAGTATTGGACAATACAACCATGACTGGCGTATGCATACATGTGATTGGGTGCGCCAGTTCTAGCCACGAACAGCTTTGAAACTTTGCTAGCTTTAGGGTTAGGACTGATATTGATTACCAGCCTTGACCCTGCCAGCCCCCTTAAGAGATCAGAACAGAGAGTTTTCAAAGGTGGTATACCTTTGGTTTTTGAGTTTGTAGGAGTGTTTGAGCTTTGAACTTGTAGTTCGATGGAGGAATGGATAATGTATATAGGTAGATGTATGTAGTGGGGATAAGTGAAGCTTGTTTATGTTCTCCTTTGGCAAGGAAAAGATGAACAAGAAGTTGGAACTTGAACTTGTAACTAAAGCTTTAGAATTTTTGTAACCATTTGCAAAGGAATGCATGGGAGGTATATATAGGAGAAAGTGGTGAGAGTGAGGGGTGTAACCAGTTGAGGTTTGGGACTGGTTAGCCTTGGAGTGTAAGTCTTCATGCATTAAATACATGAGACAAGGTGATGGGAGTTGGAGACAGA
Source organism: Rhododendron kiyosumense (assembly GCA_019656275.1). Classification (NCBI taxonomy): domain Eukaryota; kingdom Viridiplantae; phylum Streptophyta; class Magnoliopsida; order Ericales; family Ericaceae; genus Rhododendron; species Rhododendron kiyosumense. The sequence goes on from BPLS01031334.1 coordinate 60,064, forward strand.
AGAAGGGAACACCCCCTAACTTGAGATGGCTTCTCAAACGAATGTACAGGCCACTTGGGTGCCACAAAAGTCTTGTAAACGTGGTTGAATAAAGGTGATGGGACTACCTTTGATCGGCGTATGCCAATTGATGACCTGCGTATGCAAGTCAAAGCCCGATGACTGACAGGTGACAATTTGACAAGCGTACCAGTGGTCCGCTAGCACATGTAGATAGGATTTGGCTGAGGCTTTTGGTTCTGGCTTCAAGGGTTTGAAAAGGATTTACACGCTTAAGGCTCAAAGACACTAATATTCTCAAGGTATTCTCGAATTCATCATCGGAAAACCAAATATCATAAGTAAACTTATCTGGTGGAAAGCCCAAAATAGAGTCTACAGTCCTTTTTCTAATTAAAAAATTTTAGATTATCTCAAATCCAATAGAACATATAAAGGCAGGGGCGGACCCATGTGGAGGCATGTGGGATCACGTGCCCCACGCATTTTTAAAAATAAAATTTTGATATAAATTTGTAAAAGTTTCCTACATTGGTACTAATCAGTAGTGTGGTGGAGTGGTTATGTGTGCTGTGAAAAGCTCTAGGCAACCTGAGTTCGATTCCCCAATATGCCAATGCTTGTGTTTTTTTGTTTTTTTCTATTTTTGTTCTCTCTTTTCTTTATTTTTTCATTTTTGCTCTGTCTCTTTCCTTTATTTTTTCCTTTTTGTTTTACCTCTTTCCTTTATTTCTCCATTTTTGTTCTACCTCTTTTTTTTTATTTCTCTATTTTTATCCTCTCTCTGTGTATTTTCCTCCCAATCCAAAATATTATGAAAATCAAATTACTAAATTCTTTAGTTTACTTTCTATTAATATTACGGTTGCCACCGCGACAATTGAAAGAGTATTTTCAAACCTGAAGATTATCAAAAATCGGTTGCGGAATAGAATGAGTGATCAATATTCAATTATTTAGCGATAATTTAGTGGTATACACACAGAGGAATATTTTTCAAAATTGTAAATAATATGTGCCCCAGTATATGAAATTCCTGGATCCGCCACTATATAGAGAGTGTGTATGGTACACGCTTATTAAGGCGTGTGTACCATAGGTCTACCCTTTTTTCTCATGCAAAGTCAGGGGGAAATATGGTTAGATAGAAGGAGTTTGGCATAAATGCGAAAAATTGTGAAGCTTATGATTCATCCCACTTAAGCACATTTATAAGTCTGTTTATGGTCAACAACTTAGCACACTTTTTTTCAGCGAATGATATTGGGGAGATTGTCAAGCTTATATAGCCATGCCAAACATAGATGCCTTATCGAAATTTTATGTGATGGGAAGTGATCAAAGTACTGTCGGGAGAAACTAGAAAACCAAGTAACAGAAATCAGTACTTACTGAGAAACGGGTGGTGATACATGGTTGTAATGATAAACCATTGACAAATAGAGAATCGTCGCTAAAACACAAGATATATTGATAGCTAGGACAAGTTTCATGTGATGACGCTTGCATTTGGCCATCTTATCTTGGAGGGGGATGTTGAAAAGCTTGTCAACGTCGTATGCTTTGCTTCTTTCCAATCTTCTTTTGCACATTTCTCCTCTGGTTAAGGTATTCAAACATGATTTTGTTTTAGTAGTTACACAAACATGATATGAAAATCAATTCAATTTTGAATTGAGATGAAGAAGAGCACAGGTTGAGGGGGTGTGTGTGTGTGTGTGTGTGTGTGAGAGAGAGAGAGAGAGAGAGAGAGAGAGAAATTTAACGTCTATTTCAATTTTCTTCTTCTTATTAGTATTATATACTATTGATTCACCAGCACCCTTTTTCAAGTACACTAGTTAAGTTCACTTGTGTTGTACGTGGTATTATTTTAGAGTATTTCTTATCGTTATTTTCTTGGTTGACTTCGTAGAATTATACATGTGTCAGATAAGAAGAAGTAGAATTATTCATTCGCAAAGGCCAAAAAAAACATTAAAACACAAAAATAAACAAACGCGCGCGCATTATAAAGCCTGATTCTAAAAACACGATACTTAGATTGTAAGTAAAACAAAATATTCAGTTAAACCAAGTAAATCACTTCTTTTTTAAGACACAAACTCTATGTTTTACAAAATGGACCCGCAGAAATTATGCCCATAGGAGGCAATGTAACCTATTCAATGTGTCTTGGTTCAGAGTTCGTATGCTCTGCCAAACCAGGAACATTGTAGCCTGTAGTGTAAACTGATAATATTGCCAAATGAACGTAGAGGAGCGAAAAATGAAGCATGAGAAAATTAGTGTAGCTAGCAGAATATGTATTGGTATGGCAGAATATGTATTGGCATGAAACTGGAGGATATAATGCTGGTGATTATCCTTTTTCTTTTCTGCCTAGACCGATAAATCCCACTTGACAAGAATCAGGAACGGGAAAAGTTGAGAACATATGAATAGAGTCCAAACTAACTGTGATTGTCGTAATCCAAATGCAAAAAAAAAAAATTGAAAAATGACTAAGGCTAGTGCAAGCACTATGTCCTTAATATAGATTCGTCCCTGCAACGGTTTCCACAAACTTCTTGGACGTCTACCTCCTAGGATACAATGCGCTATTGATACACGGAAACAACATTGCAATCCGCGTATCCGGTGAAACAACTCCAATCCTTACTCCCATGATGAACAAAATTATGCACTGTACGTGCGTGCTAATTATGTCGGGAAGATCTTTTGTATAAATGCAAAGACACGGAAACAACATTGCAATCCGCATATTTAGCGAACCAACTCCAGTCCTTACTCTCTCTATGAACCAAATTATGCAATGTATGTGCGTGTTAATTGTACCGAGAAAATCTTATGCAGAAATGGAGGAAATGAGACTGAATTTATATACAAATTTGCAACTGCTTGAATGGACATCGATTAGGGCAAGAAGGTGTAACCGAGACGGACACACCCAATTGTCCGAACAGAACAGACATAACCACAAATTTATAAATCCAAGCCTTGGTAGTCAGGGAAGACCGTTGGTGTTTTGCATTATTTCCTTGGAACCGTACAGTTTGTGTTAGTTGGGAAAGGGCGTAGGATGGGCCAAGCATTAATAGGAGGTGCTTGGGGGCATTTGTGGAAAATGAAAAACAGAAAACACGTTTGTATATTTAAAAGAAAATAGTATAAATTATTTAACTGCGATCTTCTGCCTGTTTTCTGTCTTTCCACATCATGTCATCATTCACTCTAAGCATTTGATCAAATCAACTTATAAGTCTTACTTCACTCTTTGAAACACGAAACATACTTGAACACTCAAAATAAAACCTTTTATAGAGCTAGCTTAATTGGGGAAGCCTAAAGCTGTGACAAATTTTAATAACCTTTTATATAGGATTTGTTTAGGAACAATGCTACTTGCATATACTTTTGTGCACATATCATGTACATATATTTTTGTGGGGCCCATATCGGGGTCCCACAAAATGATCCAAACCGCTCATCTTTTCTAAAATATTTTTTGACAGGTTTCTGTAAAAAATCAGCTCCAACGAATATCGGTAAGAACTTTATCAGAAATCGTAGGGTGAATCATTCTATCTGCCCTATGATTTCCGATAAAACTCTTACTGATATATAATAGGAGGTGCTTGGGGGCATTTGTGGAAAATGAAAAACAGAAAACACGTTTGTATATTTAAAAGAAAGTAGTGTAGATTATTTAACTGCGATCTTTTGTCTGTTTTCTGTCTTTCCACCTCATGTCATCATTCACTCTAAGCATTTGATCAAATCAATTATAAGTCTTACTTCACTCTCCCAAACACGAAACATACTTGAACACTCAAAATAAAACCTTTTATAGAGCTAGCTTAATTGGGGAAGCCTAAAGTTGTGACATATTTTAATAAACTTCTCTTAGGGTACTGTGCTTGGATCTGCATTCATCAAGAAGGGAAAGAAAAGGGAAAGGGAAATCGTATTCTGTTGACACATTGCTTTCTTTATACTTTTTTTTTTTTTCCCTTTTTCGTTTTTTGTTTTCGAAATTAATTAGCACGTATATAGGATTTGTTTAGTTACTTGTAATAAAAAGCTAATTTGAAACCGTGAAATTCATAGGAACAAAAATGCTACGGATACATACGGTCATGCATGAATTCGAATACATCTATGTTTAGAATTGTTCAATGTGTGTTGGGCTCAGTGCCGGCTCATATATTTTAGAGGCCCAAAGCAAATTTTGTATATTGAGCCCTTACAAATTCATGATTTCTTTAAAAAAATGATAAAAGTACAAAAAATCAAACTAAAAGAATATAATTATGACAATATAAATGTAAAAAAAAATATGCTTACAATTATGGAGATGTATGAGAGTCGAACCACACACTCACAATAGCATGATAATATTATGCGACCGCTAAACCAAGTATCTAGTTTGTATTTTTATTTGGAAACATTCTATATTAATACGTAAGTTACATTATAATGGGGCCTCAATTTTATACCAAAATTCGGGGGCCAGAAGCGGTTGCTTCCCTCGCGTATGCCATAAGCCGGCCCTGGTTGGGCCCTTGTTTACTGTTGGGTGTGAAGACTTCAGTGTTTTTCAAGGTTTCCTGAAAAATTGGTCCGGGCTGAAATTGGAGTTGTTCGGGCAGAAATGGGAATTCACCTGGGCGAAATTGAAAGCCGTCCCGGCGGTTTTGTTTGGCTGAAAATCCTGAGGTCTCTGAAGTTTTTGCCCTGGCAGGCGTACGCGAGGGAAAAACATATTTAAGGCCCCAAAACAAATTTTTAGGGTTAGAACTTTTAGAACCTCATATTCTTTGAGAGAAAACGCTGTTGTACTTGTAGAGAGAGATTTCCTCCATTGATTCTAGTGAATGGTGTGGCTGCCGAGAAATAGGCAAGTTACCGAGTCTCATATATCTATGTATCTTCTTTCTCTTCCTGTATTTCTCTAGTTTGGTTTTCTGTGATCCATACTAATAAAGATCCTGAGAGTTTGTGTGTTGGTGAGTTTGAGAGCGTAATTCAATCGTTATTAATCCCAACAAGTTTACCGTGTACGATCCATTTGCATCGGTAAGTTTTGGACACATCTGTATTCGGATGTATGCAAGAATGTGCGCTCTTAACAATCCTCTTAGTGAAAAGGGATCCTCTCCAGTCCATGAAAATGGGCTGCATGGTTTAGGGAATAGTTCAATTTTGCCTAGCTATTTTGGGTCCTCCCCGAGACTACTTACTTGTTCGGTTTGGATTTTGAGAGAACCCTATGATTGACCCAAAGCCACCAAGATCAGCACCCCCGATAGCAGAATTGGGGCTCCGTATTCGGTGCTCGATTCACAGTACGCACGCCCACTGAGGCTTAAATGCTCCTCCTCAGTTTTCCTCCTGTGTCTATATATAAATAATATGTGTACGTGTGTTGTATATTTTGGCTGTGGCAAAAGAGAGGACAGAGAGGCGCGAAAGAGAATATTGATCGACTTGCGTAAGGTTTTATACTCCTCCAATATTGCCGTTGATAGTGAATATTATTTTCTCGCGTTTACGAAACATTCAACTTTACTTTAGAATTCAAACCTGAATTTTGGAACAAAGTTGAACGTTTTGCAGACGCCCTAACTGATACCGGATTGAGCTTATTTTTTGTAGGGTCATAAACAAAGTATTTTAAACAAAATAATCGGAACTTTAGGACTCAAAAAGGGTATGTGCATACTAGCACATATATAAAATCTGTACCAGTAGCACCTCTGTCTTCTCTTACTCCTCATTCGAAACACTTAACCTCAATGTTTTCAAAGTCACTAGGTAGTCCGCCACCCACCTTCAAGCGATTAATCGGTATATATTCTTCAAGCAATTAATCGGTATATATTAATTAGTAATCAGTGATTAATCACGATTAATTCCGTGTTGTATAAAACTGATGTCCTTCCACCAGCACAACTTATCGACACACACCTTCAACCTCGGATCCTCAACTTTCCTTCTCCAATGCCCATCCGCGTACTTCTCCTTCTCGGCTTCCCTCCTATCCCACTCCAACTGCGCCTTCTGCCTCGTCCTTAACATGCAAAACTGCTGCAACTCCCCCGGCATCTCATCGTGCACTTTCCACCACTTCGCGTGTGCAACATCGCTCGCATACTCCTGCATAAAGTCCACATTCCAGTTGCAGTCATAGTCGCGAAAGCACATCCATGGCTTAGATCCTACGTAATGAAGCGCGTACAGAATCGGAGGATCAGCTCCAAAAAGCTTCGTTTTCTTTTCCTTCACTGCCTCATTGTCACCAATCCAGAAGTGCTTCAGAAAATTCATGTGTTTCGGAATCCGATGCCACCACGTGAAAATTTCATTCAAATATCCCTGATCTCCACCATTGTACGAATCAATTTCGGTGACATGGTCCATCAAAAGTTGAAAAGTACAATTTGACGGCTCAATCACCATAACACCAGAATTGAAAAGCATTCCATGATTTCCAGTGGCAGAAATTTCTGGCATGCTGAATAAGAAATCAATGTTTCTAAGTACTAGTAAATCAGCATCGATGAAGATGATTTTGTCGTAGTCCGTTAGTTGCCATAACCGGAACTTGCTGTAGTTCCATTCATTGTAGGCATTCTTTTCGGCTTTCGGATTTCTTATTCTTTGGATTGTCCTTATTTTCCACCCTGCAGCCTCGAGTCCACTCCTGTGGTACTTGCTGGTTGTTTCGTCAACGAGTATGATAAGGTCACGGGTGGATCCGGTCATTCGGATGCTTTGTGCTGCTGCTATGGCTCCACAGACGTAGACGTGAGCAGAGTGGAGAATTGTTGCATATGCCTCTCGATGACTGTTTCCAGATAGCACTTGTTCTGTTTCAAGAATATGAATTCAATGAAACAGCAAAGCAATTCCTTCTGGTATTATTTATTTCCATATCCCGTTTTTAGTTGTTCAAGTTTCGTACCTTAATAAACAATGAAAGTTTTGAAACGCGTGTTCCCATTTGTTTCCATTCTTGATGGTGAACATGTTTTAGAAATTTGAACACATCTTACTGGTCTTTATTGGAAATTGTTCTGTTGGCGGAAATGTTTCGAGTAGAAATTTGAACACACCGAATTTGAACTGACCTTTAGGGTTGAGCGGAAGTGCAAGTTCACACGAACCAACAGGAAGCCGGAGTTTTTCTCTCAGTATATCCAAATTCGGTTTGTATAACCACATGTTGCCTTCCCGTAAAACAAGTTCCTTGCAGGGAAACATATTTGGAATTGGAAAACATTTGGTGACAAAAAGCAAATGCACCGGCTTATATCCTTTACTTGACACTGCTAGCTGAGCAGCAGCAAGCTGCAAGTGCAAACGAGCCACGTCTCTAGACCAGTTCGCCTTGTGATCTCGACAAGGAAGCTTAACGATAATGAGATCTAGCTGTTTCTTTGGCTCTTCAATTTTTGGTAGTGATGGGCAAATTGGGATTCCATATTCTTGTTCTTCGTCTATCCATTCCGGGTATAACGTATTCCAAGTCACATTTTTCTCAGCATAATCTAGGTGCAGAACAACATGATCTGAATTGGGAATAAGCTGCTTCCAGTGATTTGTTTCAATCTTGTTCAAATTCAAAAGCCCGATTCCATGAAACTTGTTATTTCCTGGTATTGTCCCGATGACCTTCTTTATTTCTTCCCAACTAATATCTAAATTCGATACGTATCGAGGATCAAACCTGCTCACAAAGTTCGGCCTACATTAAATCAATTGTGGATTAACAAGGAACTATTTGTTCGCATGCAAAGTCGGGGAAAATATGGTTGGATAGAAGGAGTTTGGCATAAATGCAGAAATTGTGAAGCTTATGAGTCATGCCTCACTCAAGCACAATTATAAGTCTGTTTAAGGTCGACAACTTAGCACACTTTTTTCAGCGAATGATACTGGGGAGATTGTCAAGCTTATGGAGCCATGCCCAACACAGATGCCTTATGAAATTGTATGTGATGGGAAGTGATCAAACTATTGGGAGAAACTAGAAAGCCAAGTAACAGAATCAGTACTTACTGAGAAACGGGTGGTGATACGTGCTTGTGATGATAAACCATTGGCAAATAGAGAATCGTCACAAAAACGCAAGATATGTTGACAGCCAGGACAAGTTTCAAGTGATGAAGCTTGCATTTGGCCATCTTATCTTGGATGGAGATGTTGAAAAGTTTGTCAACGTCGTATGCTTTGCTTCTTTGAAATCTTCTTTTGCACATAACTTCGCCGGTTAAGGTATGCAAACATGATTTTGTTTTATAAGTTACACAAACATGATGAAAATCAATTCAATTTTCAATTGAGATGAAGAAGAGAGCAGGTTGAGGGGGGTGGGTGGTGGGGCGTTTGCGGGGGGGTGGAGAGAGAACCACTATAGATAGATGGTAACGTCTATTTCAATTTTCATCTTCTTATTAGTATTATATATATTATGTACTATTATATACTTTGATTCACTTGCAGCCTTTTTCAAGTCCACAAGTTAAGTTCACGGGTGTTGCACGTGGTATTAAAACACAAAAATAAACAAAAGCATTAAAAACCCTGATTCCAAAAAGCACGATAATTAGATTGTATGTAAAAAAAAATTCAATTAAACCACGTAAATCACTTCTTTTTAAGGCACGAATGCTATGTTTTACACATCAGACCCGTGGAAATTATGCCCTTAGGAGATGATGCAACCTATTCTATGTTACTTTTGGTTCAGAGTATGTAAGCTCTATCAAACCGAGAACACTATAGTGTAAACTGATAATATTGCCAAATAAACGGGAGAGGAGCGAAAAATGAAGCACGAGAAAATTGTTGTAGCTAGCAGAATATGTATTCGTATGGCAGAATATGTATTGGCATGAAACTGGAGGATATAATGCTGTTGATTTTCCTTTTTTCTTTTCTGCCTAGACCGATAAATCCAACTTGACAAGAATCAGGAACGAAAAAAATTAAGAACAGATGAATAGAGTCCAAACTAACAGTGATTGTCGTAATCCAAATGCAAAACAACTGAAAAATGACTTAAGGGTAGAGCGAGCACTATGTCCTTAAGGTAGATTCGTCCCTGCAATGGTTTTCACAAACTTCTTGGATGTCTACCTCCCAGGATACAATGCACTATTGATACACGGAAACAACATTGCAATCCGCGTATTTGGCAAAACCAACTCCAATCCTTACTCTCTCGATGAACAATATTACACAATGTATGTGCGTGCTGATTGTGTCAGGAAAATCTTTTGTAGAAATGGAGAGACGGCATTGCAATCTGCATATCTGGTGAACCAATTTCAGTCCTTACTCTCTCTATGAACAAAATTTTTATGCAATGTATGTGCGTGCTAATTGTGCCAAAAAATCTTCTGCTGAAATGGAGGGAACTAGACTCAATTTATAGACAGATTTGCAACTGCTTGAATGGACATCAGTTGGGGCGAGAAGGTGTAACCTAAACGGACACACCCAATTGTCCGAACAGAACAGACACAACACAACCCATTGAATTCTCAGGGAGAAAATAACCACTCAGTAGTTAATAAATCCAAGCTTTGGTAGTCAGGGAAGGCCGTTGGTGTTTTGCATTATTTCCTTGGAGCCGTTGTGTTGTGTGGGTTGGGAAGGGGCGTAGGATGGACCAGCCATTAGTAGGAGGTGCTTGGGGCATTTGTGAAAAACAAAAGGCAGAAAACACATTCATACATTTAAAAGGAAGTAGTATAGATTATTTATTTAACTTCGATCTTTTGTCCTGTTTTCTGTCTTTCCACTTCATTTCATCATTCACTCTAAGCATTTGATCAAATCAAATTAAAAGTCTTACTTCACTCTCCCAAACACGAAACATACTTGAACACGAAAAATAAAACCTTTTATAGAGCTAGATTAATTGGGCCGTAAGGAAGCTTAAAGTTGTGACCAATTTTAATAAACTTCTCTTAGGGTAGATTAATTGGGCCATCGTATTCCTTAGAACACATTGCTTTATTTTTAAATTTTTTTCTTCTTTTTTTTCACTTTTTGTTTTCGTAATTAATTAGCACGTATATAGGATTTGTGGAACAACGTTGTTGCACAAGTCTGTCTTGTGCTTAACTGCTTATGGTCCGATCGATGTAGTAGCAGGAAAGGCTTGCTATTGCAGTTGAGACTATGGGATCTTCATCTCTTACAGGTACGTGCTTTGAATTCAAGTTTATTTCATATGTCATGGATTGGAGCTCGAAATTGGGGCTTGTTAGTTCTTTATGTCTAACATCTCTATCCTTCAAAGCACGTCAAGTTTCATTTTGATAGAACTTCAAACTATGGATGATTAATCTATAAAGACGTTTGTGTTTTTTTGTATTATGTATGGTTAATCTTAGGATTTTTGTACATCTTTCTGATATTAAAATATTGATTTCTTTGGTACCACCTCTAACGTCAAATCCTGGGATACAAAAGATCGACTTTAGTAGAATATGGCGCTGTTAATGAGGAGGCTAGTGAATCTGCAGCTCATGTGTGCAAATTCTAATGTCGAACGTACTAGAAAATTTAAGAACTTGGTGAACAGCTTGCCAATGTTGATCTGAAGTTCGACGACGAAACATAGGGCCCACTATTGATGTTTTTCTTGCTAAACGACTAGGAGACCTTTGGTGATTTCTCTCAATACTTCAAAGCTGAATGAAAAGTTAACCATAGACCATGAGTATGGTAAAAGATGCCCTGTTCAACAAGGAGACAAGAAGGAAGGGGATAGACAGTTCCATCTACTAAGGCTCGCAAGTCTTCGTGATTCACTCGAGGGGCAGAAGTGGTCAGAGAAATGCCATTGAAATTCAAGTAGAGGGAGAACAGAGATAGACTCAAAGGGTGTTTGCCTCATGTTGGGTGGGTCCCTCCTTGTTTGTGGGTTCCACAAGGGGCTCATTTGATTGGGTCCAAATAAATATGGGTCATCTTGTCATTCATAGAATGTCAAAGGGAGAACTTGTAATTTCCAGTATGGAATCACAAAAGAAAGTCAGGAGACTTTTTCAGGATTACGTACAGATTTCATATCTGTACCGGCGAGTACATACCTCTTTTAAGCCTGTTTTGGATCTTTAAAAAATTATCGGAGTCGCTCATTTTGTTTAAAATATTTTGTTTATGGACCCTACAAAAAATAAGCTCAATCCTGTATCAACTAGAGTATGTACGAAACGTCCAACTTTGTCCCAGAATTCAAACTTGAATCTGAAGCAAAGTTGGAAGTTTAGTATACGTTCTTATCGATACTGGATTGAGTTTATTTTTTGAAAGAACCGTTAGCAAAATATTTAAACAAAATGAGAGGCTCCGATCATTTATTTGGGACCCGAAACGGGCCCAAAAGACGTATGTACGTGATTATGTACATGAACATATGTACTCATAGACTTTCCCCTTTTTTAGTCTCAGTTTCTGGGTTATTCGAGAGATACAGAGAGCTCGACGGAAAAAAGGGGAAAGGGCCAAGGGATTTGCTCAGGTTCAAGCGAAGATCGGACCATTGTTTTTTCTCCGATCTTGATGAGGTTCTGGTATGTTTTTCACTTCGATGAGCTCTACGTGTTTATCGGAGCGGATCGGCAAAGTTCTCTTGGGTTCTAAGAGTTTGCGAAATCCGCTTGGTGAAACCTAAACCTGTATTCTACTATTCTTTGTTGAATTTTGTTGAAATCCATCTTAGGGTGACAGTTTTATGCCTCTAGTTGCTTGCTAGAGAATAACTTTTTGTAATCCCATTATCATTATAGTGGAAGATTTGGTAGCGATTACACTCCCGCGGACATACCTCTAATTTAGGGGGAACCATGGATAATTCTGGTGTCTCGCTTGTTGCTATTTACTTTTTAGCTCCTAGATTTGCTTGTTGTTGGTTATTGTGATTGCGATAATTTAGCCTATTCTCTATTTGCACAGTGAGAGGAAAAATATTCGTGGTGTATCGGATAGCTTTTCCCAACACCACCTCACAACAGAGGTTGCACTGTTACCTGCTTTTAGTGCGACTTAGAGAGACATTTCCAGCGAAATTGCCCGAAGTACAAAGTAAAAAAAGGAAAGAAAAAAGACCCAACTTCGAAAGTAGCAAGCGTTTCAGTTCAGACTTCGAGGAACTGGAGTTACCATTCCTAATTATTGTTGTAGGCACAGAGATCATAAAATATCAAAATGGGTTTTAGATTTAGGGTGCTCGATCAGTCCACATGTGCGACAACATACTGGTAAGAAGCTTCGGAAGTTACGAGGCATATGACAGCAGTATTGGCACGATCGATGGTCAATCACACAACTAGCAATAATATTGTCGGCAAAATGGAACAATTCTAAATTTGGTGTGTCCGTCGGGAGTGATTTCTCGCGGGATGCTAGATTTCAAGAGCTACAGTATCTCAGCAAGTGCAAGAGTTTCGAAAGTCTCAAGGAAGAGTGTGAAGGATTGCAGGAAAGAAAATTGGTCAACTGTACGGGCTGGAGGCACGTGTTAGAACATGAGGAGCTGATGTCAAACACTGGTCCACGTCCGACAATATAGGCAGACATGGAGCAAGGTAGTTGCTGCAACAGGACTCACGCGGAACAGGCATAGGAGTAGTCGCCAGCCCCAATCGCAGAATGGATTGGACGAGTTTCATGGGTCGGAAAACTTAAAACAGTGACGACTAGACCTCCGGAAAGATGCATCCTGGTTTTAGGGAGGTGAGTCACAGTCTTCAAGGAGATGATACTTGCACGACACCCAAGTCGGGGGTGACGGTGCCCTGGCGACAACGGGAGCAGGGACATCGGTTTGACCGTGTTTGAACTGGCAAGGGCAACGGGCATCCCTAATGGGGGTTTTGCAAGTACTCTGGTTCAGGGGGTCTAGGTTATACTGCGGAGGGATGGATGGACAACTCTCTCATTGAGTTCTCCCCAATTCATGAGAGAAAAGGAAACCCCACATGATTGACCCAAAGCCATCAAGATCAGCACCCCGATAGCAGAATTGGGGCTCCGTATTCGGTGCTGGGCTCACAGTACCCACGCTTTGCTCCTCACTTTTCCTCCCGTGTCTATCTATAAGTAATATGTGTACGTGTGTTGTATATTGGCTGTGGCGAAAGAGAGAGGACAGAGAGGCGCGAAAGTGAATATTGACTGAGTTGCGTAAGGTTTGCACTCCTCCAATATTGCCGTTGATAGTGAATGTTATTTTCTCGGTGGAGCAGGCATCCCAGTCAAATCATGTAAATAACTGTCTATGTTGTGTTCGTGTGATCTTCGATCTCCAACAAGAACACTTTAGGGTTGAACTGTTGAAGTTAGCTGTGTCACTAAGAACGCAAACCCTCGTGAATGTGTAGATTGAAAGAACAAAATCCGCGATTTTAAGCCCTTGGAATGATCAGTCGATCTATTGATTGCTGTTTTTGGGAGTCTGAATTCGGCGATTCACGTAAGGGAGAAAACCAAAGAGGTTTTTCTCTTATAATGAATTTCCAAGCACAGTACAATCAGCTGCATGTAACCAAAGATAATGCAAACCAACAGAAGCAAACCAGTACAAGGAAATATGGACAATGGCAGAAAAGCAAGGAGATTTTTCTTCCACATAATGACTGTTGTTTTCTTTACAAAATTAGAAAGCACATATGCCTTAAGTAATACTTCTTTATTGTCCCAAAGAATACGAAGTACTGTGAAAAATAAGAAAGAAGAAACCCTTTTCACAATCCAGAAAGGGATGCCTTGGTAATGTATGGCGGCGATGGAGCGGAAATCGCATCATTTGTCCAATTAGTCTCACCCCAATGCCGTAACATGTCCTTCCACGAGCACAACTTATCGACACACTTCTTCAACCTCGGATCCTCAACTTTCCTTCTCCAATGCCCATCCGCATACTTACCCTTCTCGGCTGCCCTCCTATGCCACTCCAACTGCGCCTTCTGCTTCGTCTTTAACATGCAAAACTGCTGCAACTCCCCCGGCATCTCATCGTGCACTTTCCACCACTTATTGTGTGCAACATCGCTCGCAAACTCCTGCATGAAGTCCACATTCCAGTTGCAGTCATAGTCGCGAAAACACAACCATGGCTTGTATCCTAGGTAATGAAGCACGTACAGAATCGGAGGCTCAGCTCCAAAAAGCCTCGTTTTCTTTGCCTTCACTGCCTCATCGTCACCACTCCAGAAGTTCTTGAGAAAATTCATGTGTCTCGGAATCCGATGCCACCACGTGAAAATTTCATTCAAATATCCTTGATCTCCACCATTGTACGAATCAATTTCGGTGATATGGTCCATCAAAAGTTGAAAAGTACAATTTGACGGCTCAATCACCATAACACCAGAATTGAAAAGCGATCCGTTATTTCCAGTGGCAGAAATTTCTGGCATGCTGAATAAGAAATCAATATTTCTAAGTACTAGTAAATCAGCATCGATGAAGATGACTTTGTCGTAGTCTGCTAGTTGCCATAACCGGAACTTGCTGTAGTTCCATTCGTTGTAGGCATCCTTTTCAGCTTTTGGGTTTCTTATTCTTTGGATTGTCCTTATTTTCCACCCTGCAGCCTCGAGCCCGCTCCTGTGGTACTTGCTGATTGTTTCGTCAACAAGTATGATAAGGTCGCGAGTGGATCCAGTCATTCGGATGCTTCGTGCTGCTGCTATGGCTCCACAGACGTAGACGTGAGCAGAGTGGAGAATTGTTGCATATGCCTCTCGATGACTGTTTCCAGATTGCCCTAGTTCTGTTTCAAGAAAATTCATTGAGTGAAACCGCAAAGCAATTCTATATTTGTTTCCATTTTCCATTAGTTTTTACCGCAATAAACAATGGGAGTTTGGAAAACACTCGTTCAGTTTCGTTTTCCATTCTTTTGAGGAACAGTTTTTAGAAATTTGAGCACCAAAATTTCTAACAATCCTGACTTTGGCCGAGCCAAAAAAAAAGGTTCATATTTTCAACACATTTATTGGTCTTTATTGAAAAGTGTTTTGTTGACAGAAATGTCTCAAAAATTATATTTGGAAATAGTTTGGCAAACAAATTGTGGGTTGGAAGCAGATACAGAAAACACAAACATGACCGTGATACCAAAGTAAAAAACTAACCCACACAAGATGAAAGAAGTACTCATTATGACACTACTATGAAGAACTGGTATTTCCCCTGCATTGTTCTCATTTTCTCATCATTGTTTTCACTCAATGTGTGAAGAAACACCGGATTTGAACTGACCTTTAGGTTTGAGCGGAATTGCAAGTTCACACGAACCGACAGGAAGCCGGAGTTTTGCTCCCAATGTATGCAAATTTGGTTTGTATAACCACATGTTGCCTTCCCGTAAAACAAGTTCCTTGCAGGAAAACAGATTTGGAATCGGAAAACACTTGGTGACAAAAAGTAAATGCACTGGCCGAGATCCTTTGCTTGACACTGCTAGCTGAGCAGTAGCAAGCTGCAAGTGCAAACGAGCCACATCTCTAGACCAATTTGCCTCCTGATCTCGACAAGGAAGCTTAATGATAATGAGATCCAGCTGTTTCTTTGGCACATCAATTTTTGGTAGTGATGGGCAAACTGGGATTTCATCTTCTTGTTCTTCGTCTATCCATTCCGGGTATAAGGTATCCCAAGTCACGTTTGTCTCAACATAGTCTAGGTGCAGAACAGTATGATCTGAATCGGGAGTAACCTGCTTCCAGTGATCAGTTTCAATCTTGTTCAAATTCAGAAGACCGATACTATGAAACTTGTTGCTTCCAGATATTGTCCTGATGACCTTCTTTATTTCTTCCCAGCTAATATCTAAGTTCGATATGTATCGAGGATCGAATCTGCTCACGAAATTCGTCCTGCATTAAATCAGCTGTGGATTAACAAGGAACTACTTTTTTTTTCATGCAAAGTCACAGGGAAAATATGGTTCTATAGGAGTTTGGCATAAATGCAGAAATTGTGAAGCTTACTAGTCGCGCCATACTCAAGCACACTTATAAGTCTGTTTAAGGTCGCCAACTTATCAAACTTTTTTCAGCAAATGATAATGGGGAGATTGTCAAGCTTATGGAGCCATGGCAAACATACATTTCTTATGAAATTGTGCGTGGTGGGAAGTGATCCAACTATCGGGAGAAACTAGAAAAACCAAGTAACAGAAATCAGTACTTACTGAGAAACAGGTGGTGATACATGCTCGTGATGATAAACCGTTGGCAAATACAGAACCATCGCAAAAACGCCAGATATTACGATAGCCAGGACAAGTTTCATGTGATGAAACTTGCATTTGGCAATCTTATCTTGGATGGGGATGTTGAAAAGCTTGTCAACGTCGTATGCTTTGCTTCTTTGCAATCTCCTTTTGCACATATCTTCGCTGGTTAAGGTATGCAAACATGAATTTGTTTTAGAAGATACACAAACATGATGAAAAGCCAAAGCAGAATAATAGTGACTCAAATAACATCAATGGCGTGCAGCATGTCTATTCCAGCTCTCATGCATACATTTAGCAGCATTTGAGTCAGTTTTGTGCTGTTAGTGTATGAGCAACGCAATGCTTCTTGGTGCCACGAATAATTACAGATAAAATGATAATGACTTTTTTAGAATGCTTTTTCTGCATTATTTGCCTTCCAAAATTAATCAAGTCGAACACTTGTTAGCTAGTCATCCCATTTATGAGAGCATCTGCAGAGAATTCAGTCAAACGAACCAAAGCACACAATTGCATGGTTAGCACCAAGATTTAATAATGTAAAGAATGCAAACTCAAATGCATATAAACATCAAGCATTGTCTTCTTTTTTGAGACCTGATAGTATTCTAGATGAGGCTATCACGTATCGTTTTCAAGATATTAGAAATCTTTGAGGCAATTATAAAGCAAACTTAGATTTATCAGCGTATATTACTTTATAATTAACTTCTTAATCTAGTTAATTTTTGAAATTGTTAATGAAAAAATATCTTACCCATGGTTTTTTTACCTAATTAACCAAAATTCCTGGTTATAAGCTATAGCACATTTTATATCTCAAGGTTTTACATCACTAGCTACCGTACGTAACACCACTTATTAGGTTTCGGGGGTGTTGCCTCAAGTCCTAATTAAGTTGAACCACAACGGAGTCAACGAAGTGGCAAACCAAGGCAACCAAGGCTGAATCAGGCTTCAAAAACTCAAAGACATATCATTTTTCGACCTGAACACTTGGCCTTGAAAGGTATATTTAAGAAGATAATTAACATATAACCCTAGGCGGGTGTTAAATATACCAAGTGAGGCTTTAGTTCCCAATCAATGTAGGTCTAAACACACTTTTTAACTGTTGAAGATTCGGAGTGTTAATTAATAAGAACAAGGTACACCAATAAGCTGGAAGTTTATGACTGCATAAGCTATGCCAAAGGAGTGGCCCTCTGGCAACCAACTACGCAGAAGCCTTAACCCTTACGTTTTTTCTGCCAATTTCATTGATAATTACTTCCCTTCTTTATACGGAATTTCTTTGGACGTACCTTCAAGAATTTCTTTTTACGTAAAATGCGTATTTATCCACCGAATATGAAGAAGCTTTACAACACAGAAAGTTCTTTCTCAGCTGATGACAATTAGGTGGCCATAAATTAAGTTTAGCTTCCTGTACCAGCTTCGAATACCATACATGAGAATTAAGGGCCAACTTTCAGGAATTTTTTATTGGTGCTTTCGAGAAAATTTTCAGTGCCTAGTGGGTGCCACGTGGTGCCCGCTTGGCACATCCGAGCCGTCCGATGCGATTTTGGACGGCTCGGATTTGGAGAAAGAAAAAGAAGAGGGAAAGAGGAGAGGCGAGAGGAGAGAGAAGATTTCAATTTGAGCCGTCCAAAAGTGCATCGGACTGTTCGGGAGTTCTGAGCGGGCACCACGTGGAATAAACCCACTCGACACTGGAAAAATTTCTCCTTATACTAAATAGTCATCAGAAAGCACCGAGAAAATTTTCAATGCCAAGTGGGTATATCTCACGTGACATGTGGTGCCCGCTCGGCAGTCTCAAGCCGTCCGATGCACTTTTGGACGGCTCAGATTGAAACTTTCTCTCTCCTCTCACCCCTCTTCTTTCTCTCTGCTTTTTCTTTCTCTAAATCCAAGTCGTCCAAAATCGCATCGGACGACTCAAATGTGCCGAGCGGGCACCGCATGATACCCACCCGGCACTGAAAATTTTCTCTTAGTGGAAGAAATGTTTGTCAAGTTAGAACAATTTTTTTATTACTGGGCTTGACCCACTAGACCGACTAATTTGGTGGACCAATATTCTACCCTCCACTATCACTAAAGAAAATATCATATGGATTGCTTCATCACAAAATTTGATATAACCCTCACGAGCCGAACCCAGACCAAAGACTTCTTGAAGGCCTGAAGACCTGATTATCAAGTGACTACCACCAGGCCAAACCCTTTGAAAATCAACTTAAGACAATTTCTTGGGTTAAAAATAACCCAAATGGGCATGATCAAGAAATGACAAAAGAAAAGGAAATGGAGTAGACATCAGAAGGTGTAATCAAGGGTCATGATCACTAAAAGAAAGTGATCTCCTTTTAACGGATAAACTAGATCATTCTAAGCACAACCAAGAAAAAACAGGGAATTACCAACTGTTACCATATATGATATATGCAAGGCTTCAATGTGCAAATTAAATCTGGAATCTAATTAAGGGAGAAAATTTAAGCACCGGAACTGAATGAGGAGATTTCCTATATGCAAAAACCAATTGTAGCCGTTTCTTTTTGGATCCGGAGATGCTACAAAGCAGCTATTTGTAAAGCATTGTAGTACACCACCACAGTCGTCCAAAAGTATTTTCAATGGTTCGGATTAAAAATGAACTCTTTTAGGGAAAAATTAACTCTTCCCTCAATCCGGACTATTGATTGCCGAGATGGACGGACCGAATATACAAGTCACTCTACAGGGAGCTGCAGCATCCACGGATCCTTTTTTATTTGGGTGTAAACTCTTAGAGAAAACAAAACAGAGAAGAAGGAACTCACATTGAACGTTGTCGAGCCTCCATAGAGCTGGGAGAAGAAATATCAATGGCTTCACTCAAGGTGAACTGCTATCAATGGGTGGTGGAAACATATAACTGATCTACAAACACCAAATCAAGTACACGAAACCGACTAATTAAGCACTACTCCCTTCCTCTGTTTTCAAAACAATTTCTTGAAAGTTTCATTTTCATAGATGAAGCAACAAATGCGGACTATATAACAACAACAGGGGAAAAGAAAATACCAAAATACAAAATTTAGCAAACCAAAAGCAGAATTCAGTGAAACCCAGATGCCAAAATGGTTTATTTATCGTACCCAGATGGATAGAATATGAAGAGAGAGGGTACAAACCTACAGCCTTACACAATATCAATGTTGCACAAATTATAGATGTTGCCACTTCAAAGATGGTGATTGAGATGGAGAAGAGAGCAGGTTGAGAGAGAGAAAGAGAGTGGGGGCCGGGGATGGAGAGAGAGCGCCAACATAGAGAGATGGTAACGTCTAATATTTCAATTTTCTTCTTGTCATTAGTATTATAGTGTTTTATACTTTGATTCACCTACAGCCTTTTCGGTTGTGTTTTAGTTGAACTACCCACGAAAGACTTTCTCAACTACATTATTTAATTGAGAGAAACTTGTTCTTTACGGCAGCAATCAATCGCGATCATTCAATAGTGTTCTGGACGGTCCGGATTTTAATAAAAATATTCCGGGAAAAAATTTAACCATATCCTGAAAAAGTTTCATTAACATTCGGATCGTTCAAAATACTGTTGGACGGTCATGATTGGTTCCATTATTCACGACTCCGCCGGTAAAAGATTTTCTCTATTAATTTCACTACTCATCAACTTCTATCCTTTGATCCTTTCCTCTTTTGTGTGTTTCCACTTCATTTCATCATTCACTCGAAGTATTTGATCAAATCAAAAGTCTGTCTTCACTCTCTCAAAGATACTTGAGCCATAAGGAAGCTTAAAGTTGTGAGCCACCACTTCTCTTATTATGGGGTGTTGCATCTTGCATTCCACAAAGAAGGGACAGAATAGGGACAGGGAAATCGTATTTCTTACACACGATGATTTTTTCCTCTTTTTTTTTTTGTCTGTCTTTTTTATTACGAAATTAATTAGCACGTATATAAATTTTTTTTTTTTTCAAAATGGTAACAGTTTTATTGATAACAACGGAAATCACAAAATTAACAGATATGGTTTTCTCATTCTAAATAATACAATAACCAATTAGGAGGTTTAGCTTCATAAGTCTTCATGTCAGAGCCTCTCAATCCTGAACTTGCCAATAATAGAAAGCAAATTTGGAACCATGAATTTTATCGAAACAAAAATACTACGGACACAAATGTACATGCATAATTCTAAACACCAAACACATCTGTGTTCGAAACTATCCGATCTGTGTGTGGCCCATGTTTACAGTCTGGAACCTATGTACATCGAACGTTTTAGACACATTTATGTTCGGATCTATGCATGAATGTTTGTGGCCATAACATTCTTTTCGGTGGAAAGGGATCCTCTTTGGTCCATGAAATTAAATAGACCGGATGGTCTAGTTTCCTTAACTTGGACTCTTCCTTGGGCCCACTTTGATGATCTAAATCATTCATGTTAATCGGAATATTTATCTTGACATAAATGAGTTCAATGTGTTCCATTATGATAGTGAAATAACTTTTTTTCAACTGGTATCTAACCAATGTACATAATTTTTGATGTGGTCGATGTTCTTAATGAGTTTTAAAATATGAATAATTGAAATTCACAAAAAAAAATCCCGGAAAGGAACCAATCTGATCATATTCCTTAACCAGAGAGGATCCCTTTCCAAATTTATTTGTAGCTCTCAATATCTTTTTACTCACTCAGCTTCTTATGAGGGCGCCCGCACTTAGAGAAAATGTAGACTTCTGTACAGCCGTTGGATTGTGTTTTGACTGGTCCGGATTTGCAGACTATCTGTTCGCGTGAACATATATTTGTTCGCGCGAACAGATTATCTGCAAATTTAGACCATTCAAAACACAATTCAACGACTGAGATCGACGTCCGCATTTTTACTTATTTGAGGGCGCCCTCATAATGAGAAGCTGTATACTTTTTACTTATCTGGGTGTTCTTTATGCAGCTAGCTACGACTTCAGTTCAAAAGGCTATGAAAAGGGAATTGTTGATGCATGGATTGCGAATTTGCAACTATGATAAAAAGGTCATGACCAGGATGCACCAACCAAGTACGATCCCCCACGGCTAATCTGCTTAATTAGATTTTGGACGTTTGGATACCTAATCAGCACTGTTCAAAAATATTGTGCATATTCATCACCCATACACAAAAATTCTAGCTTCGTCTCTGCTGATATTGTGAAAATAGTTGATACCCCATTAGTTAAGAATTCAAAAATGCTAGAGGCACATCACCTTAACCGCACCCCTCTAATATACAGGTGCCCATCTGTATGTGAGGGGTGTGGTTGATGTGTGGTTTTAGGTAATGTGCCCCTAGCACCTACTCCCTTCGTCCCTATTCTTTAGTCCTTTTTGGGAGTTCATACCACTTTTCAATTGATTATGTCTTACGATCTATAATTTTTTACGTGATTTTGAAAACATCGTTTAAAGGAGCATATTGAGATCTATCAAACAAGATTTATTTGCATATAAATAGTATTACCAATTAAAAGTTATCATTAATTTTTTATCCGGTTGGGATAGAACGAAGGACAAAAGAATGGGAACGGATGGAGTATTTTGATTAGCTTCTCGAGAAAAGCAACCTTAAAATTTAAATGGACATTTAACTCATACATGATCGAAGTTATTTCCTTCATTAACATACATACTAATTTAATTATCCAGGGTTGTTTAAATATTTCGATTAAAACAGGTAGTACTAGTACGTAGTTGGTACTTGGTAGATTAATAAATTAGGTTAGTGAAAACAACTGGTGTAGTGGGGATGGTTGAAAGTCTCATCTCACTTACTCCTAAATAGGGAAAAATTTAGAACTTCCGGTTTAACAAAATGACATTTGATAAAAACGTCTTACTTACTAAACAGGGAAAGAACACTTATCATTCGTTCTAGTTAGGTTTAAGATCCTGGGGTTAAACAAAAGATCCGTGCTATCCACACAGATTTCTTTGCACAGATCGTGTACAGATTTCAATGTGGGCCCACTTCGAATCTCACACAAATAATCTGAGCCGTTCATTAAATGTAAAATATTTTTTCGAGTGTTCATGCAAAAAAATCAACTCAATCCGATACATATAGAGGCTTGATCTAATGATCTAACTTTTCAATGAGATTTCAGAATAATGAAAAGTTAAATGATTGGATCGAGAGTCTATAGGTATCGGATTGAGTTGATTTTTTACGGAGACCATTAAAAAAAATATTTTACA
This sequence comes from Rhododendron kiyosumense, assembly GCA_019656275.1. Classification (NCBI taxonomy): domain Eukaryota; kingdom Viridiplantae; phylum Streptophyta; class Magnoliopsida; order Ericales; family Ericaceae; genus Rhododendron; species Rhododendron kiyosumense. The sequence continues at coordinate 82,604 of BPLS01031334.1, forward strand.
TTTAATGAGCAGCT